>PVKE010040186.1:0-14699 GCA_004027555.1 Craseonycteris thonglongyai
ACACACACACACACACACACACACACACACACACACACACACTGCAAAAGCTGCCCTGTCAAAGGAAATCTTTCTAAGGGAAAAAGGCAGTTGCCCAAATCCCTAAACAACTGAAGTCAGGCAGACCTGAAAAATCTTTGGCACTGCCAAAGATATTAAGCAAGTTATTTAACCTCTCAGAGCCTCAGCTTTCTCAACTATAAAGTGAGAATAATAATCCTCTCTCTTAAGATTGATGGTGCTTTAATGAGATGATGACTGTAAAGCACTTGACAGCGTTCCTAGAACACCAGGCAGCCCATCCCCTGCCTCAGGAGATCTCAAACACACACAAACTATCCAGTTAGCACAGGGCAAGGGCTAAGTCTCACAAGACTGCCCCAATTTCAGACACCGGCACAAATGGGGTGTCCAGCCTCCACACATATCTACCCAGCTCAGGGATTTCCACTACCCACCCCCTCTGGTTTGATAATGCACTAGAACAATTCACAGAACTCAAGAGAGCACTCTATGATTATTTCCAGTTTACTAATAGTAGTAATAAAAAGGACACAAGCCAAGAATAGCCAAATGGAAGAGACGCATAAGGCAAGATGTGAGACGGGGCGTGGAGCTGCCATACCCTCTTCCTCCAGGCCTGCTGCCCCTCAGTTTGTGGATGTATTCACCAACCAGAAACTCCCAGAATCTTGTTTGAGGGTGGGGTGAGGGTGTGTATTATGTAAATTTCATTACATAGGCACGATTGTTAATTAAATCATTGGCCATTGGTGATTGAACCCAATCTCTAGTCTCTAACATCTCCCTGGAGGTCGGGGAGTGGGGGTAAAGCATAGACTCTCTAACCAGTACTTAGTATTTCTGGAAACCATTACACACACACACACACACACACACACACCCCAAGCTATCTAGGTTTCCCCCAACAGTATCTCACTACCATACAAAAAATAAATAAAACAGTGAAGTCCAAGGGTATTGGGAACTCTGTGCCTAAAACCAGAGGCAGAGACTGCATATTTATTTTTTATTGTATATTTATTTTTAATTATACCACACCTCCCTATACCTGTCTGGCTGCCCCTCATCTAAACCACAGCTTACTTCCTGCCAATTTCTTTGAATCAAGCGATGACCGTAAGTCTCCATTCGAAAGGCTTCCTGACTCCCCACAGTTACAAATTGGTGCATTCAGGAATCACCAGGCTAGGAGCTGGAACACGTTATTCCAGGACAGCTGATGACTCACAGAGCTGGAACAGCTACTCCCTAAACTAGGTGTGAGAAGCACTGTCCTTAGAGGGAGTCAAAAGGCCCACAGTGAACAAGTGCTATTATTAGCTCCATAGGACTTGACGTCCTGGAGCCCCTCCAAGCCTTTCTGGGCCTCCAGACATCCCCAGACAGAATAGACTGAAGTCCTAATTCCTCCTCCTCCTGGAAGGAAAAATGCCATATTTCCATTTATACAGATGAAGAAACATTTATTTAGTGTCTCTGTGACTCAGACTGCTCAAAGTTCTGTTCAGGACACAAAGATGAACAATCCGGGTGCCCATCCTCCAAGAGACTCTCATGGAAGAACTTACCCACTCTATTGGTTTCTTATGGCTGCCGTGACAAGGTACCACAGAGTGGCTTAAAACCACAAATGTATTCTTTCATAGCTACGGAAGCTAGAAGTTGAAAATCAAGGTGTCAGCAGGGCCTGTTCCTTCAGAAGGCTTCAGGAAAGAATTTTCCCGTGCGTCTCCCAGCTGCTGGCGGCTTCTGGTGTTCCTTGGTTTGTGGGAACATAATTCCAGTCTCTGCCTCCGTCTTCACATGGCCATCTTCCCTGTGTGTCTTCACATGGCCTCTTATAAGGACACTGCTCTTTGAATTTAGGGCTCACCTTAATTCAGTATGACCTCATCCTAACTAATTACATCTGCAAAGACTACTTCCAAATCAGGTAACATTAGGAGGTTCCAGGTAAATAGGAATTTGGTGGAGGGACACTATTCAACCCAGCGGATCTTTGTGAGAGTCAGTGCGGGGGAGGGGGTGAGCGGTCAATGATCCTTCCCAGAGGGGAAAGAGAAATGTTCAAGAAGTTTTAACAGAATAGAGACCATAGGGTGTGGGTCTGAAGGCTGGGGAGAAGATGAATAAGAGAGAACAGCATAAGCAAAAGCATAGGTCAAGAAAGAATAGTGGTAAGGCCAGACTTAGAAGCCAGAGGGGAAAAAACAGGGATGAATCTGGAAAAGTACAAGAGATCCAATCCAAAGGGGCCTCATATTATAATAAGGAGCAGGGCTCCCCCTTAGAGCTTTGCCTACCTTACCCAGTGGCAAACCCTTCTTCCGTTCACAATTCCATTCAGTTGTCACTTTGGAAAACCCTTCCCTGAGCTCCACAGAAGCAGTCGAATCTGTCCTCCCAGGTCTCCAGGGCCCCTTATACCACACCCATGTATTTCACAAATCATTTTGCATTCTAATGGCTTGCTTCCCAGCCTGGCCCCCTCCTGCACTGAAGAACATCTTGTTCATCTTTTATACATCTAGAGCTGAACCCAGGTTAGCACATAATACCTACGTGCAAGTGCTTAAAAATGTTTAATCTACTAGTTGAGTGTCTTGCCAGAGACTTTAAACAGGAAAGCAGCTTTTAAATAGTTGCAACCAATACCCACAACTGCTGAGTACCCTATAGGACTTCTACTAACACCAGGTTCCTAAATAGGAACGTTCTTAATGGGTAAATTTTGCACAAAGCAAAACTAAGCCTCAGAATCCTGCCAGGAAAGCTCATCTCCCTGACCCTCCTCACTCTATGAGACTGCCGTTTTCCTACCTCACTTCTTATATTGAACCTCACTAAACTTGCACTGATCTGTGACTTCCGGTTTGTTTTACTAGGCAGCTGCACTTGTTCATATCTACACAGATGGGTCTGTATTGGTCACACATGGAGGCAACAAATTGGGACAAGGGATTCACACCAAAATGATACAGGTAACAAAAGTGAAATTAAGTTATTAATTAATCTTTATACATTATTGACATGACTGACATTTGGCACTCATTTTAGAGTAAATGACAACTCCTTATACTCAAACCCTGATATCTTGACTATTTAGTTGGAAAACTTTTTATCAAATAGAATGGCTGAGGTAGCCAAAATCATATGCATGTGCAAATACTCCAAGGGCTTATCCAGGGTTCATGGGGGAGGTGGTTGTCAGTGAAAACACCAGTAATGAGCCCCTGGAACACTGTGGTAGGTGTATCATGCAGGCTTACCTAGAGTAGGAGTTTCTCAGCTTTTCTATTTTGAGACTAGTATGTAAAATGTTTAAATTTTGGATGACAACATTAGGTTGCTAATGTATTGTTTTAACCAGTTAGAACAAATATGTCATCACCCTATCATTTTTAAAGGCTATGTCAATACACATACATACACACACAATGTAGGAAGATATAACCCCGGGGGTAAAATGATAATAATAATACTTTAAATTGAACAAATCTAACTTTATGACTAATTTACTAGGTTGTTATAAAGCACATCTACATCTTTTGACTATCCAGACACTCAGGTCCTTTGGAAAATGCCTCCCACATTGCACATAGTTCTGAAGGACTCCTCAGTTCTGGTACCTTTTAGCCCTATCACCCAACCCCTGCCACCAATTTTGTGCAGGAGCCAGGTCTGTCTAGTCACGATTCCTGAATCCCACTGGATGCAGGGATTGGTCCAGGAAGAAGGCACATGATCAAACAAGGCCAATCAGAGTCTTTTCCTGGGGTTGCTATGAATAATAGATGTCAGTATAAAGGGACTATTTCCCCTATGGTTGTTTAGGTCCTATGCTAGAGTCCAGGAGTTATCAGAGGCAAGTCTCTAGTGCCATGGAGGAAGCCTGTCTACTGTTGTAAATAACATGGACATCATAGAAAGAAAACAAATGTGAGAAGCTCTAAGAGGACCCTGATGAGACCATAGAGCCCCTAGATACAGATATACATAGCACCAGTTCCATCTATTCTTTCCAGGTATGTAAACCAACAAATTCCCTTTGGATTTTCATCACCAAGAACCAATAAAATTGACCCCCTCCCTTTTTTTATTATATTATTATTATTATTATTTTTTTTTTGCATCTTTCTATGGAAACAATCATTGAATGACATTAGTCTGAAGACCAGCATTTGCAAACAGCTACATACATACCTGCAGACATCTGGAGAAAGCATTTTTGCAAAGAAAAGACATCAGCCAAAATGATGCTGTTTTCTTTTCCTTTCTTACCTCCCTTCTTTTTTTTTCTAACTTATTCTTGATAAATGTCTTACTGTATCTACTAGAGAAACTGGAAGAAAAAGAACAGAAAAGAAAAAGTGAACAGCAAATACTAGAGTAATACAAGCAAGTGGGAACAAATAGAAGAAAAGAAGGAAGAAGCTAAAGTCCCGCAGTGGGGAGATGAGGACAAAAAAGAAAAGAGGCCCTCGGAGTCATTCCAAGTTTATCTGATCCCGATACCAACAGATTTAAAACCAACTCTGAGCCAATCAGTCTAATCTCTGTCTCTTCCTGCCACTGCCAGGACATAACTCTGAATAATCTCAACGGGGCCTACTCTCTACACATGTAAAACTTAGAAAAAAGGAAATCTTTAACATCCTAAATGCACTACATTTACATGAAAGAACCACTGTGAAATATTACTAAGAAACCACTTTAAAAATTAGCATAAGGCTGTACTAAAAAATGGTTTCAATTTTTGTAAGACATATTATTTTAGGTTTTAAAGGATATCATGAACATAAATTTGAAAATGTCTATTTTTATTATAGGTGGCCAGCCGTGAATTAAAAATACCCATGTCTTCTATCCACATCTGTGAAACAAGTACAGCCACAGTGCCTAATACAGTTGCTACAGCAGCATCCATCGGGTCAGATGTGAATGGCAGAGCCATACAGGTGCTTCCTTCTGTCTGTCTTTTCCCACAGCTCTGAATACAGGCACAAGTGGGTGGCTTCAGACGCATCATCTGCGTCACTGAACAGAGGCTTGCGATAACCAAAATGTTGAGAGAACAAGTTAGAGTAGGCTAAGGTTCCGTGGCAAATAGACCCAGCATATAATGTCTGAAACATAACAAAAATTCTTTTCTTGTTCACGTAACAGTCCTTAGGGAGTGTGCAATCATTTGAGTACTCAGACTGATGGCAATTCCTTTATCTCCAACATGTGGCTTTCAAGGTTGCCCTGAGCATCATCACTCTAGTGAGCCAGAGAAGGGAAAGAGCTGGAGACCAGACCTGGAAGTGATACAGTCACTTCCACTCATCACTCATTAGCAGAACCAGTCACAGGCCATATCTAACTGCAGGGGAGGCTGGGAAAATGTAGAGACATGGGATATCATATGCCCAACAGCTATGGAAGAAGGGCACAATGCATTTTGGTACAAACGCAATTTTTGTCCCTGAGAGACACAGAAAGAAAAACTGTAGATATCAAGTAATGCAGAATTGTGCAAGTTTCCTGATACAAACAAGTTCTTGCAGGCAGGTAGGTAGTCAGAACCTCGGCCAGGTAGCTATGGTTCAATTGAATTGTCTATAACAGTGGAGTTCTACTGGAGTACTCATCCTTTTTTTTTATACTTATTTTCTAACTGACATTAGAAAAAGAAAAGCCCTGCTAAATTTTGACTTTTTTCAGAATAGAACCATGACTTCATATTCCTTAATTCAAATATCTGATTGCATGTACTTTTGAACTAATATCTATTTGTCATGATTCTGTTATAAACTGTCCACTTTTTCCATTGGAACATTGTCGAGAGGCATATTGCCTCACTCCCAGGACACTGCACTAAAGCTACCACGCAAAACCACAACTTATCTTTGTGAGGACACTGCTTGGGGCTCAAAAAGCCAAAGACACCTTTCACTCAGAACAAATGTGTGGGAAAATTCACGAGATCCTATTTGGGGTAGAATCAAACACAAGATAGAAATAGCTCTGTGTGTATGAAAGTTGTCAGCCTAAACTAAGTGTTAATCCATCTTCTAGGACATTGAGCTTTAGGTTTCTGCTTTGAGCATCAAAAACTTTGTAGATTCAAGTTATTATAAAAATAAACTTATTTTCTCACTTCACACCAAAAGCGAAGACTGTCACTGCAGTAGTTTGACGGTGGATGGATGAAAAGACAGAGGGATAGACAGACAGCCAAATAATGCTTCAGACCCAGAGGATGCTGACATATCATTGTTGCAGATTGGAAAGCATAAATTTGAATGAAAACAAGATATTTAGTTTCATTTATTTTAATGGCTGGCAAATACAATAGAAGGTATAAGTCAAAAATGTTGAAAAAGAGAAGGAACTAAGAACATGAATATTCTTAGAAAGAGGACCTGAGAACAAAAATTCATCCAAGCCTACATTTTCATGTGAAGGGTAAAAAAAACCTCCAGTAACTGACACTCTTCTCAAGGTCAGGGGCTGTGCTCTTATTGTCTCAGTATTCCCAATGTGTCAGTATCAGGCACTCCATAAGAATTCAATGACCTAATAAATTATCAATTAATATTCTTTCACACAAATCCTAACCACTGGGCTCTTCTCTAATGGGAATTCACATCTTTACTCCTTCAAGAATGCTTGCCAAATCCTTTTGAAACATCTTGAGCCCATCATTAAGAAAAATCCAGAAGGTACATGGGAAGACTGGGTAAGTGTTCCACTCTGCTTGTTACTACCAATGAGAACACAATCCAAACCAGTGTTGAGAGTGCTGTGGCCTTAAACCTCTGCACCACATAGAGACAATTCTTCTGAGAGTGGATTTCTGTCAAAAGGCAAGATCACCCAAATCTGAGACAGCTGGCTGTGAAGTATATATGTAGAAAGAGGTATGTATGAAGAGAGCAGGCAGGGGAAAGTATCTCTGAGGGAAAAAAAATGAAGTCCACTGAGAATACCCAGAAGACGTTACCCATCCTGCTTAAATAAGAAAGAAGACTGAGACTTCCTGAGTCACAAAAAGATATTGCTGTTTTGAGTAGAGAGGAAGATGACTAAACAGCATAATTGCTATTAACTAGATCTCAAGGTAAATGACTCTGTCAGTCCAGTTCTACAATACCCTATATATTATTTCCTTAGCACAAGCATCTCACACATGCACACACAGTTGACAGAGTTCTAACATTGAGAAAGGAAGCCCCAAATACCCTGTGAACTAAGTCTACATCAGAGATGTGCAGGGGGATCCTATTTTATTTGTTTACTTCATACTTCTGAATTCAATCAGAAGGAAGTTGTTAGTATACCGGCTAAAAAAAAAATATTATGGTGACTTTTATTGTTGGTAACAAAGCACCATAAACAATGATCAGATGTCAATTTTGTTACATAGAATATTTTCATTTTCACCTAGCACATAATATATTTATATTATTTTAACTAAATATGCCCATTCTACAGATAAAAGCTGCTTTTGAACAAAGAATCAGTCTTTCAGCCACTGGATACTTCAGGTAAAATTTACAATAATGTCTTGACTTAGCTGAGAAATTATGAAGTAACCCAATTACTCAGGGCCTCAGTTCCCTCATTTGTAATGTAAGTTTATATTATGTGATCTCTGAGCTCACTTCTAGGCCCCAAATTCCATGTCTTTATCTAGGCCTTTGAGCAATGTACAAAGAAATATTAAATGATAAAAATGCCCCTGTTGGGTAAAAAAAAATTTTATGTGACTTATAACATCTAATCATCATTTACTTTTCTTTATTGTGGGAAAATAAAGAATAATATTCTTTATTATAAATAGGAAAAACATATTAGAAATAACTTGCAACTCAATCTTAGAAATCTCCCTCCCTTTACCATAAAATCGTTCTATGTAGAAGCTCCTTGTTGGGCAGGAGGAGATGGGTAGGATGGTCATCACCAGTTACCAATTGTGCAGTGTTGGTCAGGGGGAGGTCCTCAGTAAATGCATGTTATTTGAATGAAGCACAGAGAGGAGAATGGATTGTCAAATTCAGGAAGTGTGTGACATTCGTGTAACAATATAATGAAAGAAACCACCAAACTACAGAGAGAGGGTCCACATGCAATAAAGCAAGTCCTCATGAAGAAAGAAGGAAGGCAGGAGGTAAAGGCCCAGCCCAGTGCCCTGTACATAATGAGTTCTAAATTCCCAAGTTCACTTACCCAAGAAGAGAGCAAATTAGCCCTCTAGCTGCATATATCTCCCATTGTAAATGCGTTGCATTACCAGCCCCACCCCACCTTTTTATTTACCAGCTAGGGGATTTCTCTGGGAATGCTGATAAAATCAATTGAGGTTCTCAACGGATAGAGCTAAAGCTCAAACCTAAACCATCAAGATACAGACCTGTGAGGCCTGGACCAAACAATCTGCTGGCTTCTCTGTTTTTGGCATCCTAACTGTAGTGCAAAGAGTACCCTCTTTAAAATGGAGGCAAAGGAGGTGTTTTTATAACTAGCTAGGTTGTAAATAAAGGTAGCAGGTTAAAAGAGTTGAAAAGGCAATTGATAAAAACATCGATCAAATAAAGGGCTAAAATAATGGAAAAGTCTTAAAATGAATCAGCATTGTTTGTACCTTCCCTACTCCCAACCCCCAAGCTAGCTAAAAGGCTTTTTTTTCCTCTTCCACCAGGGACTATAAGGCCTTCATGAACTGGGAGAAGGGGGAGGGTGACCCTTTTCCATACTATGTCTATGGAGCAGCCTTTTCTGAGGTTGAAACTGATTGCCTAACAGGAGCTCGCAAGGTAAGTCCAATGTAACTTTCCTCTTGGCAAGTTAAAACAACACTAAGAAAACTGCAGTGTACATTAATAGCCCAATGCCATTATATAATACTTGTATAATAAGAATAAACTTCTCTCAATTTCATGCAAATCTCTAGAGATCAGCTTTATCCAGAATTTTCACTCAAAAAGAAGCAGTCAAGAAGAAAATTACTCATGACAGCCTAAAATGCATTGTTTCTTATTCCACCATTTCAAACAAAATCACTTTCCAAAGTTTTTGCAAAATTAGGGTTCTCTTTCTAAAGGAAGGTCAAGTTATCTAATCTGAAGAAATGGGTAATTTAGCAAATTGTCCTGAGTAAACATTTCAAAAGCACATTGCAATGTGATAACATTTCTCCAAAATCAATTATTCCAAGGGTATTACTGTTCTCTAAAGAAATAGACTGGGGACTGTGGGGAAAGAGAGAAGAGAAGAGTGAAAATAATCTTGTGGGGTTTTTTTATTTAATTGGGCATCCAAGAAACCACATATTAAAGATAGGGAGCCATATTTAAGCAAAAGTTAACACCTTCCTTCATAAAGGATAAACCCATGAATATAGCCCAAATACTATTCTGGAAACAGTGATTACAGAAACCTTAACTAGAGTATAATATACCCCAAAGTATAGTAAATTATTGGAAAAATACAAGATAGACCAATGACACATCTACATTTCATAACACAAATTATTCCAACATAATCTTGAACCATCTTGAACCGTCTTGCCCAAATATAGAAATGGTCAATTCATATAAAATAGAAAGGACTTTGCAAATACTGACTTGTAAATCTTATGAAAATGTATTGTACTGCTCCATTGTTAACTTATCTACCACTTAAATATTATATGAATAAGATTATTAAAAATACAGTAAATGGGGAAGCCAGGATGGCTCAGTGGGTTAAATGCTCACTTTGCAGCCCCAGGGACTGAGGATTGAATCCCGGTCCCGGCCCATGTGGACCCATATGCTGAGCTGGGGAGTTTCTTCAGTTCAGTTCTCACCGGGGTGAGACCCCAGCCCAGTTCCTGCCCTGTGCAGCCCCGCGCCCACCTGTGGAATGAAACTATGTGGAAAAACCAATGATGTGCAACTATGGAGGCTGTTCTGGGCCCTCCCCATTCTCTCTGTCTCTGTCTCTGTATCTCTATCTCTGTGTCAAAAACAATAAAAGAAAAAAATTAAAAATACAGTAAATGAAGAGCTATCCAGAGAGCAGTTGCCCTCACATTTCACTCAAGTTCATTTTTAGGACACATTACTATGATGACTCCACTTTCATTCTAGATCATTGTGGGGGTTTTTTTGTTGTTTTTGTTTTATTTTGTTTGTTTTTTGTTAAATTTATTGGGGTAACATTAATTGATGTCAATGACATTGTTTCCAGGTGTACAATTCTGCATTACATTGTCTATACATTGCATTATGTGCTCACCACCCAGAATCAGCTCACTTTCCATCACCATATGTTTGATTCCCCCTCCTTACTACCCCCCATCTCTCCCACCCTAGATCATTGTCTTAAGAAGTAAACTCATGAAACTAGGATCAGAAATTGCTCAAACTGTATTTCTCTAATGTTTTACTGACATATAAATAATAGTAATGTTTGTACAACACAGTGTGGCAAACAAGGAAGCTAGAGTTGCAGGGGACCACACTAGGGGTTCTGCCCAAGTGTCAGTGTCACTGTCCAATCTCAGTGTTGGCACACCTATAACCCATTCAAGACTCCGTACTAGGTGGGAAGCTGTTTTTACACTTGATCGTAGCTGAAAGGCCAAGAAGTGATGGGAAGCTGTTTTTAGATATCAACTAGTTTTCTGATTCTCCACTCTGAAGGTGGTGTTGCCAGATTTAGTAAATAAAAATGTAGTCAACTCATTCTTTCAAGTCCAGATAAACAACAAAATAATTTGATGGTATAAATATGCTCCATACAACATTTGGGACATACTTATCTAGCAATTCCACCTGAGGGCCTCAGTGTAAATCCCTGAAGAAATCACTCTTGTCTATGGCCATACCACCCTGAACACACCTGATCTCATGGATATAGGGCTGCATGGGGTGGGAATCAAACCGGGGACCTCCCTCATGGGAGGCAAGAACCTTTACCACCATCCAGGCAGTTACTAATTAAACCAAAGTCCAGCGTATGGACAAGCCAGAGCTGGGATTTGATCCCCGGACCTCACAGTTGCAAGGCAAGCACTCAACCTGCTGAGCTATCCCGACATCCCTAATTCAAGTTTTAATGCTGAATTAATTTTAACTTTTGACAGAAAATCAGGACGGACATTGCCATGGATACATGCTGCAGCCTAAATCCAGCCATTGATATTGGACAGGTAAGGGCGGGCCCACTTGCATACTGCTTCCTGAGAGCCATTGTGGTATGGGTACAAGCCTTCTGAAAAGCATGCAGTATCACAGAGCCTGACCTTTTTCCCCTTCAGATTGAAGGTTCGGTTATTCAGGGATTGGGCCTTTATACCACTGAGGAGCTAAAATATTCTCCAGAAGGTGTCCTGTGCTCTCGAGGCCCAGATGCGTACAAAATTACAACCATCACTGACATCCCAGAGGAGTTCAATGTCTCCCTGTTGCCATCATCACAAACCCCACTGACCATCTATTCCTCCAAGGTAAGCAACCAAACTTACTGCTACTGTACTACGTAATGGATCAGGCAGCACAGTAAGTGAAAGAAGGTGAACAAAATAAAAAGTAAATGTCAACGTTACCAGGCCCAAATCAAGACAGACTATTAGAATTTGGAGATGATTCATCTAGAGAAATTCAGAGATTTAGAGGACATAAATGATCCACCCAATGGCAATACTCAGCCGAAGAGCTTATTTATTAAATCCTCTTTCACAGAGAACTCTAAAATTCAGTGAAAAACTTTGATTTGCTAGAATAACACTTTCACTTAAGAACCGTAAGACTAAAATATTCAATGGGATTGCAGGTATGATACTACTGAAATCTTTGAAAGCAGTGGCAGCGTGGACAGAATTCCCAACTAGGCCTTAGAAGCCCTGGATTCCTGCCCCAGCCCCACCAATCCCCTAGGTTGTTAGGCAAGCCACTCATCTCTCCGGGGCTCAAGGTCCTCAGCTATGCCCAGAAATGGTTTAAAGCAGTGCTGGGGGTGGGGGTGGGGAGGATTACTGGGAACATTTGGCAATGATGTCTGGAGACATTGCTGTTTGTCACAGCTAGTGTGGACGATGTTACTTCTGGTGGGTAGAGGCCAGGGGCGTGCTGAACAGCCTGCGATACACAAGACAGCTTCATTCGGTCAGTCAGTCTGCAAACATTTATTGAGAACATATTATGTACAAGACCTTGTGCTAGGTAGGGATACAATGGTGGACAAGACCTAGCCCCTGACTTTTAGCAGCTTGTAGTGTAGTGTAGATGTTTCTAAACACAAATGCGCTTTCTCACAGGGCCTGGGGGAATCTGGGATGTTCCTGGGGTCATCTGTATTCTTTGCCATCGCTGATGCTGTGGCCGCAGCACACAGGGAGTGAGACATAGCGGAGGACTTCACAGTGAAGAGCCCAGCAACGCCAGAATGGGTTCGAATGGCCTGCGCAGATCGGTTCACAGACATGGTATGGAATTATTCTTCGTTTTCCTCCTAGGTGACTTTTTCTATTGCCCGCTTCTTAGATCTCTTTGGTCAATTTAAAGATTTATTTTTATTGTTTTTGACAGAGGGAGAGACACACACACAGAGACAGAGAGAAGGGGGAGGGCCCAGAGCAGTCCCCACAGTTGATAGCACTAGTTTTCCATACGAACTGGGCACTCCCCAGTTTAGCATATGGGTCCACATGGGCCGGGCCCAGGACTTGATCCTCAGGCTCTGGGGCTGCAAAGCGAGCGCTCAACCCGCTGAGCCATCCCAGCTTCCCCTCTTAGGTCAATTTATAACCTAATCTGTGTCTAATCAAATTATAAAATGAAAGTTAAAATCAGCCATAATCCCACCAACCAGAAACCACCATGATGCACACATAGGCACAAGCGCACTTTTAACCATCTTTTAATCCATACATGTTTATAGGTAAAATATACCTTATTTATATACTCACTTTATAAAATTGGGATATCTCACACACAAATGTTTGAAAAGGTTTGAACAGTGTAATGGGAAGTGACTCCATTGAGCCTTTATTCACAGCAAACCTGGATTGAAAAGATACCTGTTCATACAAGGTCACTCAAAAAGAAAATAGCTGCCCAATGTCATTTACTCCACAAATTCATAATCTTTATTTATAGCCATTGGAACCAGTTTTGGAGGTGAGGGCAGGGCAAAATGTTTAACTTCATAATAATAAGACTCTTCTTTTAAGGCTACTTAGACCATGTTAGAGTGACCATTGTCCTTCATGCGTATTCTAACCCACGATATTCCTAGTCATTCCACTGACGTCGTATATATATCTGAAACAATGAGAATATAGGCCCTTCAAATTCTTGAGGAGAGTTCAGAGATCCAAGGATTACTCTGTTCTGGCCTCCAGAACCCCTCTAGAGTTGGACACTCAGAGAGGATAACCAGAAGCCAGCCTTGAGTGGGGCCTCCCAAGGGAAGCAGAGAAGAGGAAGTCCTGACTTTTGGCTTCACAAAGAGAACCAGAAACACACAAAAAACAGATTCTGCTGGTGCTTCCTGTCACAGGAAATGGCAGTACTCCTCCATCCCTACAGTTACACAAACCAGAAGCCTAGCAGTTGGCCTGACATTTCTCCCTCTTGTTCTCAGAAGCCAGTGTTCCACCATGTCCTGCTCCTTTTAAACCCTAACCGTCTCTCACACCAGTCTATTTCCTCCTTTCCTAACCACTGTTTTTCATTCATTAAACAAACATTCGTTGAGTCGCTCATATGTGCCAGGCATTGTTCCGGGTGCTGGGAATACAGCCGTTCATGAAAGTGACTTATCTCTATTTACTCTCTTGAGACCCTAAGTCTAACTACCATCTCTTTAGCTTTAGTCAGAACAGACTCATAATGGTCTCCCTACACCCACTGCAGCCAGAGATTTGTTGTGGGACAAATATGATATTCCATTCTAGCAATTACACAAGGCAAAAAGGTTCCCTTGGCTCTTGTGCGCAAGATAAAAATTTTCAATTTGCCTATAAACATGCCAAGTCCAGCATGGCAAGCCCCCACCTACCTCATCAGCCACACCATAGCTTCCCACCCCACCATCTCTCTCTAGCCACACTTGCCTTGTTCTGTCTGTTCCTTGTATCAAGGACAGAGGCTTCTGCAATACTCTTCCCTCGGCTTGGAACCATCTTCTCTCTTTTCCTCACCTGGCTAACCCTTACTCCCCTTTCATATTTTAATCATATTCAATTACTTTCACACTTTCCTACTTGCATCGTTTCAGGTACCAAGAGAACAGTGGCAAACCCAACACAGTTCCCTGCTCTCAAGTTGTTTACAGTGTAGCAGAAGAGGAAGACAAACAATTCCTGTACGTTATAAGTGTTTTGCTGACTCTAGGTGTCCCTGTGTGTCAATAGGACAAAATTGTTCTAACTTAGCTTTATCCTTTTCTTTTTTTTTTTTTTTTTTTATCTTTTCACATTTATAGAGAGAAATTATCTTTTTGTCTTCAGTGCATAGTTATTTCTATTTTCTTTTTGACAGATAGAGAGAGAGACAGAGACAGAGACAGCTAGAGAACCAAACTGTGGGAACTCCCCAGTTCAGCACGTGGGTCCTGCCTGGGCCGGAGCCGGGATTCGATCCTCGGTCCTCATGGCCTCAAAGCGAGCGCTCAACCCGCTGAGCCGTCCCGGCTTTCCC
>PVKE010040187.1:0-14696 GCA_004027555.1 Craseonycteris thonglongyai
TGATTTTATTATACGTGTGTTTTTTATTTACTTTGTATTACGTTTTGTATATATGTTTCTTTGTGTGTATATAATTTGTACAATAAATTTATTATTTTAAAATTATTTTTGTTTATTATTTTTTATTCTTGTTCAATAATAAATATCCTTAGAAATAGCTGGTGCCCGCCGCCCTACCGATATTTTAGAATGTGCCCTAAGGTATAAAAAGGTTGGGAAACCTTGGCATAGAGGATCTATGTGCTTGGCTGTTGCCCAGTTTCCTGATACATTTCCTTGTATTCACCACTCCAATCCCTGTTCTTCAAACCCAGGCCCATACTTTTCATTCTTAGAATGGTGGGAGCTCATTTCTGCTGTCAAGTACCGTTTCTCCAAAATGAAATGATCTGGTCCCAGATGCAAGGCTGTTTTCTTGAAAGCTCAGATCTTAGAACAGATCATCCCCCTGCAGTTAGGTCTTCTCTAACCTCATAATTAAATTTTTTCTCTTTATCCCTAACCCGCTGTGGGCGCACTCTACTTCATTAGCTACTAGTTTTATTTTTTTCATATGATATATAATTATGTGAGATTATTTATTTACCTGTCTGCTGCTTATGGTTTGTGGCTTCTTTCAGATTGCAAACTTCATGAAAATAGTGAATTAGTTGGTTTTGCTTATCACTAAAACTCCTGGGACACAATATGTGCCCAATACATTTTGTTGAATGAAGAATTGAAACCAAAATATTTATTTAGTTAAATGTTAAGTGATCACGTAGTTGAACTTATTTCTCTTTTAAAACAATTTGAGATCTTTAAAGAAAAGCCATGTATATACAGCTCACTTTTTTTGATGTCATAGTAGCTGTAAATTTGTATCTTTTAATTTTTCAGATAACCTATATATGACTAATTAAATTATGTCAAATATATTGATAAAATATATTAAAAAATCAAACATCACTGTTTTTTATACAATTTAAATTTTAAGTATTTGTAGAGTTAGAAGTATGCTTATTCAAACAGTCAATAAGATAGGCCAGTCCATAGAATATTTTGATAAATTAAGTGTTATCACAAAGAACAGGCATTGATGAAAATCTTCTCTGGAATCATTAGAAAAATCAGTTTATAACTGAATATAGATTACTCTATGTTCACTCTAAATACACTCTGAAAAAAAATTTTTTTTTTTAAAGATTTACCATATTTTTCACTCCATAAGATGCACCTGACCTGCCTGGACCCGTTCTCCTTCCATGCAGTCCCTGCTTTCTGATCTGGCTGCAGACTTCCCCACGGCATCATTAAGGTCCCCAATGTGCACTCTTCTTTGCAGTATTCGCTCCATAAGGCGCACACACTTTTCCCTCCACTCTTTTGGGGGGGGGGGAAGTGCGTCTTATGGACCAAAAAATACAGTATTTATTGTTTTTGACAGAAAGAGAGAGATACAGAGTCAAAGACAGAGAGAAGGGGGAGGGCCCAGAACAGTCTCCACAGTTGCACATCATCGGTTTTTCCACATAGTTTCATTCCACAGGTGGGCGCGTGGCTGCACAGGGTAGGAACTGGGCCGGGGTCTCGCCCTGGTGAGAACTGAGCTGGGGCACTCCCCAGTTCAGCATACGGGCCTGCACAGTCTGGGGCCCGGATTTGATCTTTGGTCCCCGGGGCTGCAAAGTGAGCGCTTAACCCACGGAGCCATCCCAGCTTTCTCATACTCTGGAATTTTGCTGTACATCATAAGGAATACTATAGAATCACAGGTATTGGTGTAGGATAGGGTCTTGAGATCTTCCCTATGGGATCACTTGTTCCTACTTCTCAACTTCCAATAAGTAAACTGGTACCAGGTGGGTGGGGGTGGGGCTGGCTTAGCACTAAATTCAATGTTTTCTGTCTTCACATTGAACATGCTGCAAAATCTTAACAAAACATTCTAGGAATAGAAATAAATGGTTCTTCGTAGACAGATCTTAACTCCTTCTCTGGATACTTTGATAAATATTACTTAATTTTAGTTTTTATTTTCCCCACTCAATTTGTGTACTTCTAGAGTTGGATTAGTTTACTGTGTAACTGACAGGGTGATATAAGAGTGTGCCAAGCAAGTATCTAAGTGGAAATGCTAGTGGAGCTCTAACTTGCTCTTATCATTAGTTACATGTTATTTTTCTAAATCATTGTATGTTTATAGATGTATTCTTAATATCATTCAAATAATGTGGCAGAAAATATCATAAAGTGGCACAGTGGCTCTTTATCACTTTATGATTTTTATTATTTTAGGAAACTTGATCTTCTTCCATAGTCTGTAAAAACAGGGAAAAGAAAGCACCAAACTCCAAGCTGATTTTGCGTGAGGATCAGAAGAGCTAATAATGTGTGTTACATGGCTTTGTTCCTATGATATGTTGTATTTCCATTTAACATGCCCATATTACATTAACTTCCAATTAATTCTGTTTTTTAATTTCTGCTTTTCACAGTGTTGAGTGTTAGGTTATTAGGCTAGGCCAAAGATTTTATTATTAATAAGAAGCTTTATTGATTTTGTGTATCTACCTCAATATTTAGCAATGGTCTTGACCTGATGCTTGAGAGAAGAGAGAAGAAAAGAGAAGTGAAAAGGGAATAACAACAGATCCAAAGTAATCTTTAAATAAATAAAAAGGAATTATGTATGGGTTTTAAATATAAGTAGTTCAATATTTTAAAATATATATATTTTTAAGTGTATTTAATTTTCTTCTCTTAGAGAGTTGAACAGTGGAAAGCAATTCTACCTATAATGAACTATAATGCCCTCAATAAAAGTGAAGGCATACGCCACCAACGGAAAGAACAAATCCTGGCTAACTGGGGAGAAAACAGAAAACCTGCAGCATTTGGCTTTCCTATAATTCTGGAAAGAATTGAGTGGAGAAGGTGGAAGTACCCACCTTCTGAGAAATTTTTGATCTGCCTGAAGAGATCATCTCTCAGTGTTTGCCTGACAGAGCCTGGGGCCTTTGTGTGTCTGTCAGCTAGCATGAGGGTGTAGTGCTCCAGATCTGCCCTTCACATGCAGATCTATTGATCTTTATTTTTCTCCACATTACCTCTCCACAATGCCTAGTATGGTGATTAACATTAACAAGAAAAATTAGCAAAGAAAGATGATATTCAATTACGTAAATGCTCCCCTATTAATATGTTGTAGTATATAGATTTATATTAGTGTAGTCTTCCCAAACACACACATACACACGCAATACTTGTTTGCATTTTTGATAACTTTTTTAGGTAAACTTTAAAGTTAAAATGAGAATTGGTTTGAAGGAAAAGAATGTTTAAAGAAGAGATGTCTTTTAAGGAGAACACTTAAAATTGAGCTTAATCTGACCAGTTATAAAGTCTTCATCTCTTCTACTTATTTATTTTTAAATATTTTTGTTTTTAAAATTTTCTTGCAGCTTATAAAGTTATGTATCCTGTATACTTCTATCATTATCCAATTGTTATTACCAGTAAAAATTATTTAGTCTTTCTCTTTATCAATCTTGCTCTTATCCAGAAACATTAAGTCATTGTTTATAAAAGATGCCTTCAATAAAGGAACTCATTTTTTTTAGATGACTAAATGTAGTTGAGTAACTTTGTGAGTTTATTGGTAAATTCAGCAAATTCCTAGTTTGGCATGTTGATTTTTTCATTCTTTCCTTGCTCAGGCAAATCCTTACTGCACAACATACTTCAGTTATTTGTGATTCTTTTCTGAGCATTTGAGCAAAATCCTGCTGTCCTGTTAAAAAGAAAATCCCTCTCATTTTCCATCTCAGATGATTCATCTGATATTCTCAATTCAGCTAGCTATGGAAAGTGGGATGGTGGTATGCATATCTGAAATCTATGGACAAATGAATTAACACATTTATTCAATGATTCACTTTCCTCTTTAATTAAGTTGTTTGCTAGAGATACTAAAAGAGTATCTTTGAATTTTATCCCTAAACATCTGGTGTAGAAGCTAATGGGTAAATAAGCAAAAGAACAGTTCCCAAAAGAGAGTAGCAGTGAAAAGATGCATCTATGCCTAGCGAAGAGCTAGATGCATCCGGTTTCAGCTCCAAGACTACGTAGCACATCATAGGTCTGTGAGGTTTAGGTAAGGTAAAGTCTCATCAGGTCATCCTTGTCTACACTAACTGATTAATGATGGAATTAATTAGAATTATTTATCTGGTGTAAAATTTTAAATTTGTATTTCTCCAATATTATAATTTAAGAATTTTGAGAATACTTCCAAAGGTTTCATAGGAAGACCTAGTCTACATAAAGATACTTAATTTAGATTATGATACTTAATTTTACCAAGGCATTACTATTTAATGACTTCTCAAATGTAGATCAGCATTTTTAAATGCTTGAGCGTAGGGAACAATAGAGAAAAATAAAATCCAGGGGGAAAGATGAGAGACCATATATAGAAAACAATATTGGTATATTTGCTGCAATAAATTCTTAGTAATTATTATGAAGCTGAGCACATTTATAAATTGAACCCAGCCCAGAAATCAACTTAATAGGACTTTCTATTTTGTGAAGCTGCTAGATTCATTATTAAAGCAAACCTTTTATTTTATTATTTTTTTTGGAACCGATATGGACAAAAACGCTAAGTTTGAGGAACTCCAGTAGAATAGGGCATAAAGACCCATAATAATGCTTACTCAGCATGTGATATTTGTTCTTCGAGTTATTTTATGAGTTGACTCATTTGATTCTCACACTAAATCTACGAGTTAGGTACTTTATTCCAATTTTACAAATGAGGAAACAGTGACACTGATCACTAAAGTTAACTCGTCCAGGGCTGTTTCGTTATTCTATTAGTCAGGGGAGTTGAGACCGTGATAGCATATTAAAGTAGCACCAGCATTGTAAGAGCTTAACAGAATAAAAGTCAATCAGTTCTGTTTCTTGCTAACTTCTAGTTACAAATGGTTCAGGAAGTCCTCCTCAAAGTGTTTGCTCAGGTACCAGGTTTCTTCCCTATTGCAGCTACAATACTATAGCCACGACATCGGCAACACTTAGTCCTCAAGGTCATCATGGAGGGGTTAGGGATTGCTCAGGAGGACTATACTTAGCCCTGGAAATGTCAAAATTGTCTTCCCTCATATCCATTGACCACATCAATCACATGGTTCCAACTTAGCATAAAGGAACCTGGGAAATGTAGTTGTTCTGTGTACTCACGGGAGAGAATGGATGGGTGAACATCTGACAAGCCTCTACCACAGTTAATAAGTAGTATCATCAAAATTTAAACTTAGACAGGCTTACAGGACCCACCCTCTTAACCACTAAGTGTTTCTTATGAAGACATATTTACTATGCAATGTGGCAAACATTGCCGAGCAGAGAAATAAACATGCAAGAACATCAAATTCATACCAAAATTATATATGACACAATATGGTTTGGCATTTGTTTTTCTGAATGAACAAGATAACATTTCAACACTGTAAAAATAGAGTAATTCTTTGTTTTTTTAAAAAAAGATTCTTATGGTTTGCTAATCTTATTGCAGTTTTATTATACTGTTGTTCATATGTCTAACCTAAAAGAAGAAATAAACTCTTCAAGTTTATTAGTTATTCAAATTTAAATTAAGATAAGTTTTACACACAAAATATAACTATGTCTGCAAAACCAATCAAGTTCAAATTAATGTTAATTTAATATAACATAAGATTGTGCTGAAATGAAATTGCAGTTCCCATTGTGACTAATTTTGATTGCAATATTGTCATCCCTTTGATTTTGACACAACTCAGTTACTCTTGTCTCATGACTTGAATTTTCTCTATTTATGTGGGTGGGAAACATTTGTTCATATAGCGCATTCTAATTTCAATCGGCCTTCATTTAGATTTGGTGTAAAATACAGTATTTACATATTAAGTTGGAATTGTACTTATTTGCCTGTGACATCTACAGTTGGATTTCCTGTGGGTAGCTTAATTATAAATATAAATTCAAATATGGGCACTAAAATTGTATCACAGAGCTCACAAATGTAGTGGATATCTTTTTAGTATGGAACTTGCAAATTTCTATTGATATTAGTACTTGGGGATATACAGGGACCTGTGCACAAACTGATAAGTAATACCTTCGAGTTGGGCTCATAATGACCAGAGAAATAGCTTCACTTGTTTGTTTGTTCTTTAAGAAATAATAGGTAAGTGTCACCACAGAAGACAAGAAACAGGACTCTATTATTTGATCTATGGAAGCCACCTGTAATTTCAGTCACCTTGGAATTCAACTCTTCATTTCCATTTCTTGCAACTTCATTGCACCTGATTTGTAATCTTTATACATAAAACATTTTATGGAATATACATATATAAAAAAATAAAAATAGGGTTCTTGAGCAGGCATTGTTAAATTTATAAGTAATAAACAATGCTCTATAACCTGAAATTTTGATGGACACCTGGAATAATAGAAATTTCTAGTTTAATAAAAGTCAGGGTCTTTTATTTTTTTAGATATAAATTTTTTTTAGCATAAAATAATGTATTATTTATTCAGTGAAGCAAGCATTCAAGACCAAGTGAGAGTTTAAAATAATGACATCCATTTTGTTCTTTTCTTTCATCATATTATTTTCTACTTTTATTTTTTGGATACCTTCTTTTTCATACTCCTCATTTTATCTTTCTTCATTTGCTTCATCAGTAAAAAAGATTATTGAATGCATGTTATTTGTCCAGCATTATGCTAAGCACAGAGGATTCACTGTTGTATAGGGAAGAATATTGCATTTCAAGGAGATTGCAGTCTATTAAGAGAAGTAGATGGAAAAACAGTCACTAAAGTACTGAGGTAATGGGCTAAATGCCATAATAACTAGGGGAAAAGTAGTTACATTTAGATGCAGAGGGTTAAATGAGGGTCAGAGAAAGTCCTGAGGCTAGATATGGGTAAAAAAGGCTTCTAAACATCCTCTTTTAGTTTGAATCTAAAGAATACTCAAGTGGTCTTGGAGACCTTGGGGAGAAGGACATTATAGCACACAATACAGATTAAGGGTTATGTACAAATGGGGACTATCTTTTAAATAGCCTGTCAGTTCTGTTGGGTTATTACACTTTTATGGTAACCAAAAATCACCTGACATGTTTAATAAAAAGGGGGTATCTAGCTTCATCTTTCCAAACATTCGAACTAGATCTATATCAGGATTGAGGAGCCATCCTTTTCAGCAACCCTGGTTGCTTATTAAATGGGTGTTCCAGGGGCTGGTTTTATAAACTGCCAGATTTAGTTTGCAAATATAATGTTAGGCCTGCAGTTGTGTTTGAGTATGAAAGTTGAATACAGTTCAATAGTTCTTCATAAGAGAATGAGAATTGTTGAGATGCAGTGGATAGATGCTGTATGAACACATTTATGGAGCAATAACTGGGAGAAAGGATAAATCTCTGAGAATATGAGAAGCAGAAATGCTTCCTGAAGTGAAATGTATTGGAAAAAATTGTGAAAGTTACAGCAGTACAGGGGATAAAGAATTCAAAGAACAGTAATATATAATGGTTGAGTTGAAGTTTTTGTGTTGTTTTAATAAAAAATACATTTGCTCCACCAAATCTTTAGTGCAAACCACCGCACAAGCATAGTCTGCTTTGTGTATGTGCTTTTTTTGAAGAAATTGAGAAAGATGGTCTGCCAGTGATATGCTAGAGCCAGATTGTAATAGCATGGAAGAGCCAATTTTTAAATTTTCAGGTTTTTTTTTTTCTTGACATGGTTGTTAAGTACAGTCATTATTAAAAATTAACTTATATAAGCTTAGCAGCAAATAAAGCACATTGAACACAAAGTTAATAAATTCTGAAAACATCACTTTCAAAATAATTATTTTACTACTTAATTACAATTATTATTGTTTTTGAGGTTCTTAATGTTGATTATATCTCTATGCATACATATATATGTTGTACTGTAGCCCATCTCTTTCCAACTTTGCATTCAGTGACCTGATACATTGAAATCAACATAGTGTGAGACTTTGCAGCATGAAAATTGTCAAATACTACAGAAAGACTTGCTTCTTTTATTTTGTTTTATTTGCCTGCTTTCTCTCTTATTTCCCTTCCTTCCTTCCGTTCTTCCTTCCTTCCTTCCTTCCTTCCTTCCTTCCTTCTTTCCTTTCTATTATTATTTTCTTTCTTTTGAAAGCTGCTTGTTAAACATTTACCTGCACACCACTGTCTTCATGAACCGTATTCTATCTTTCTTTCCTCTCTCTCTCACTCCCTTTCCTCTTTCTCATTTGCCTTTCTCTTTCCTCTCTTCCATCTTTCTATTCTTCCCCCCTTCTTCCCTTTCTTCTTTTCTTCCTTTTGGATCACCTAACATTCATTATTTTTTCCTATGGCTATAAAATGTCTATAATGCTTTTGTTAACCACCTACTTGCACTAGCCTGTCTACTTTGGGTGATGGGATTCATGGGAGCGTAGGATTTAGGGTAAACCATTACACACAGTCTATCCTCAGTCACAGATGATTTAGGGAAATGTACCTGACTCAAGTCAGGCAAATCACAATTGAAACTTCTACTTAAAATTCTAGGATTTCTGTTTGAAGACTTAGGAAACGGTCAATTTCTTTTCCTCTGAGTGCGATTCTTCAGGGTGATAGTTTGGTGATTACTGGAAGTAATTTAGTGGCTAGGAGGAAAGATGAATTGAGGTTGAAAGAACACTGGAAAAGAAAATAAGAACACAAGAAAGTAAAGTGGGCCCTGATCCTATCATATGAGCCTTTGATTGAGCTACATCTGGAGTATTCACCTCCTTGAGCTAATAAATTGCTTTATTTTATTTAAGTGCACTTGGGAGGGCTTTTCTGCATTAGCTTTACAAAACCTTCTCTAACTGAAACAGATTGAGCCTTGTGTCTTGGTCAAAATAGTAAAAGATAGTGATCATTTCTATGAGCTGGTGGGATAATCCACAAACTGGAGAAGCAAGAGCCCATACAAAGCCTGTGGTGATAGCAAAGAACATACATGTGGAAAAGAGAAACAACTCTCAGAATTGGCACTGGTGATGATCACACTATATATTGTGCTTAACTTTCCTATGGACTTGTATTTGGCTTTTAAACTGTGATTACTTTTCCTTCTATTCTTACACAGTGATAGAATCTGTATTGTGTGGTTTAAGTACTTTATTTGTAGAGTTATTTAAAATATAAGTTTATTGAGGTCAAAGACTCTATTTGTTTGTTTGTTTGGTTGGTTGGTTGGTTTTTTAGTTCACATCACCCAGTGCTTTGAAATATCAAGGGTTCAATAAATGCTATTGACTGACCACATCTTACTGCATCTTAGGAATATTTTAATTTAAAAAATTTCCTACATTTCTGTTATTTATTATATGACTCTTTTTGAAATTATATATTACCCTAAAGTGCTTCAGCAAAAATATGGAAAATCAATTGCTCAAATTAGATCAATAACCTCTATCTGTGATAAATTATAAAGAAGAAGATTAGAGGAAATGATAGAGAATAAATTTTTCTGTTAAGAAGTTCATGCATTAAGTGGGACTTAAAGTAGTTTATTCCTGGGGTGACCATGCATTCTAGTTTGACTCTCATGCTGCTGAAATTATTAATAGGACTATCTTTAATTCTCAAAGATGTCCCAGTTTGGATGATAAATTACATTGCCCCACCATTATTCCAATAGTTTCCAAGCCTTGACAGTGAGCTGAATTGCCTGGGGACAGTATTTTTAAATATTGCTACCTATTTAAAATATGTAAAACAGTAAAAAATAAAATAACAGCAACCTGTATACCCACAAAAAAATTGACAAATATTAACATGTTGTTAACATATTTTCCTTAGCTCTCTTTACAAAAAATAATACCATATAGTTAGGATTAAAGAATTCCATATCCTAATTTCATTGTTTTACCCTCACCATATGTCACCATTAAAGTGTTGGCATATGTCCTGCCTATGCCTGCATTTATATTTTTATTGTGTGCATTAAAGAGTAAGACTACAGTAATTTGTATACAGTTTGCTACATTTATTTATGTAAAAGTTGCTAATACAAACAAAAAGTATGTATATTCTTATGAGAACATTTTAAAAATATGGATTTTTTTTAGCATCTCTCCATCATATTAACTCAGACTGTTTTGGGGTTGGGACCAGCAATATATTATGCCATAGAAAATTTCAACATTCCAACAGACTTAGAAACTTTGATTATTGTCATATCCTAAACTAATTCACAGTGTTTATTTAGATTTAAAATATATGGTTTCATGATCTAGAGACTCAGTATTGATTATGATCAGTAAACATCTCATAATGAAATCTGACAACCCAAAGAGGTCAATTTTTCAGGGTTCTTTGATCACATAGCCTGGTATATTTTTCTTTCATAATATTAGTATATTAGTTTCTCATTGGTTTTCAGGAGTCAGAGAACTGCAGAATTTGCACCTATTGTGATGGTTGACATAGACAATATATTAAAAATCAAATTAAGTAATACATGAATAAAAGACAATGTTGATACATAACAGGATTTCAGGAAAGGTCAAAACCATTTTGGAAATCTTTAATGAGTTCAGAGAATAAATTTGGAGAAAATCCCTTTAGTATACTAAATGAACAAAAAATAGTATACAAAGCACTGAAGATGGGCTTTTAGAATATAAACAAGTCAAGTAGTATATAAAGGTATACCGGTAAACCTAAGTCAAATGCCAATTCCTAGAATGCACTAGAAGGTATCTAATTTCAAAGAGTTCACTAAATGTATTGAAATCCTTATTGTAATATATATTTGATTTCTTTAATCATTGACTGTTTGGTCTCTCTTTAACCAAAACCAACTGATCTCGTGAGCTTGACTATAGCAGTGTTTATACAGTTGTCCTTTAGCCCTAAAGCAAATTGTGAATTCATTTCATACAACAGTACTAATGATAGAAATCAATGTAAAAGATAAACTTTGAGACTCTGCCAGAAAATTTAAGTGACATATCTTAAATATTTACATGAGTATTTTTTATGAGACTTCATTGATAGGGTTTTACTACCATCCTTCATCAAATAGTCATCAATCAGAGTTATTTGGAAAGACGGAAACATATTCCCAAAATCTCACGAAAAGATTTAACAGTGTCACTACTCTCTGTTTCTAAAACTTACAGTGAATTTGGCACCTCATCTTTTTTACTCAGTCTTTTGGAATCTCAGGATAATAGAAAGGGAATAATGGAGTGGCTAGGATCATTCGATGAAATTGTGTTTGCAACAAAGCTATCAAATAAATCACACTCCAAGGGAGACAACAATAAAAAAGATTTTGGCTCAAGCAATTGAATAAAGGTGAGCATTCAAAATGAGACAGCTAGGGCTAGGACAGATAATAACATGTCCATCAGAGGTAATTGTTGCCTATTAATGCTAATAGAAGTATATAGAATTTCACAAAGTTGCTGTTAACCAGGTCTCAAATATTAACATTAGTGTGTGTATCTTTTATTAAACATCTAGAATGAAAACCTGAGAAAAATTAAATCAAAGCTTCTTTAGTAACAGTAGGGAGATATTAATTGAGAATCACTTGAAAATGTTTTAGGAAAAAAAAATTGGTTGGTTTCACCTTCTCTTTGTTATCCATATGGTTCTCAATTATGGGTTCTCAGAAAATTCTACCTCATTAATCGACTAATTAAATATTACAGGTGCCTGACTGTGTATGAAGTACTGGAGATATGTTGTTCCATGGGGGGTGTATCCAGCCAACTTATTTCAGCCACAAGTTGCAGCTGCAGCAAACAAAACAGCAAATCAGCGAGCAGCAGCACAAGCTCAACCTGGGCAGCAACAGGTTCTTCTTCATGCTCGAGACGGTCAGCACCCTCTTACTCCTAAGTAGGACCAGCAGGGGCAGCGAGCTGGGTCACTTGCAGCAGCAAATCCAGCTTTGGCTTTTGGTCAGGGTCTTGCTACTGGCACGCCAGCTTTATGAGTATACACTTGCTTCATGGAAGTTGCTATCCTGGAGTCATGGACTGAAGCTGAAATTGTGGGCATATGGAGGGACCTGGAGATGGCTAAAAAGAACTGAGGTAGGAGTTTATAAAAGCCATTGCTAAGACTTCTCTGGGTTCCTGTTGGGTTTTAGTTAGAGGTAGAAAGGGGAGAAGAATTGTATCATGGAGTATAATAGTCCTCCATTAATAGGTTCTATGTAGGACCTTGATTTAAGAGAATGCTTCTGGCCTATGTGTATTTGCTAGTTTGTAACTTTGCAGGCTTTTGGTGCTGCCTATTATTCATTTCTTACGAATGCTTTTGCTCCCTTTCTTTATATTCAGCTCATAGTCATATTTACTGAAAACATCAAGGCATTTTGCTATTAATCTCATCAACTTTGGTCTTCTAAAAATTAATTTTATATTCATTTCTCTCCATTCGAAGAGAGAGCTCTTCATTGCCTTTCTGTTGTTTTTGTTTGTTTGTTTTTGTTTTTTGAAGTGATTAAGATAGTTGAAGCCACTGCCGATTGTAGCACTCCATGGTAACAGTAATATAGAGGAATTACAGGGTGCTATTGGAGCACATGAGATAGTTATTATCCCAGGCTTAAGGGTCAGGAAATGCTTGCCAGTGAGAGATTATAGATGAAGAACTGACATAAAGGTGAAAGTTAATCTACAAGAGTGGGAAAGATGGGAGAGGAGGGGTAAAGTTCTTGATAAAATCTAAAGAATGGGCAAAGAGCTATAATAAAAATTATATGCTTAAATAATCAAAAGAATTTGGCTTTGATAAAATCTTAAGAGGGGCAGGAAGAGAAAGTAGTTAGAAACATAGCTGATAAGTCATGCAATGATAGATAATTGAATTTTATTATAGAAACTGTAGTTATTGAAGTCCACGTGTGATTAGATTTGGATTTAAGAGAGATTGTTTTGATTTATTGTGGAGAATGGATGAGATGAAGGCTAACATTGAGGCAGGGGGAACTTGTAGTAGTCCAGGAGAGTCTAGATATGTATAGTGACAGATGAGAGAAGTAGGCAGTTTCAAAAGATTGTTGGCACAGTACTGACAACTAACAGAAATAGCATTGACAATGAATCAATTTGGTGATTAATCAGATAAGGTTGGTGGTGAAGGAGTAAAGGAATTAAGAGTAACATCCAAATTGAAAATTGCTGTAGGTAAGTGGGAACATTGTATCGTGGTGCTCTTGAAAGAGGAAGAAACCCTTGGGGTGGGAGATTATGGGAGAAGATAAAAATTGAGTAGAATGCAAATGTTTGACCTAGGATTTAGGAGGTTGCATATAGGATCTTTTGTTCTTGAGGTTTTGGGGTGCTGAAATTATATTTTTGACAGTCACCAGCATTTAGATAGTAAGAGGAATTATAGGAGTGAGTGATATCTCTTAGTATATAGAAAAAAAAGGGTGGGGTGGGGAGTGGGGGATGAGGATAACTCATCGTGGGATTTCCCTGGGGAAAAAAATTTAACAGCAAAGCCTATCTTAAAACAAAAAGCCAGGGATATTGAATTTAAAAAATAAAGGCTAGAAAACACTAGAACTATACCAGTAGGGAATTTTGTTTGTTATGGGGTGGAGCTTTCATAGAATGCAACAGATTACAGAGAGAACAAGTAGATCAAGATTTTTGTTCTTATCCTGGGAGGCTATAAAATTTGTAGCTCAATTTTTCAAACTCATGTTCTGGAAAGGAAAACAACCTCAGAATAAAAGTAACCCTGAGTGTAGGGTTCACTTTACTTATCTGAATTCCAAAGTATCCAGTTTAACTCAGCCTGCTAATTCTTATGAATGTATTCTTTTCTGGTACAATTAAGGTTTTTATATTTAATTTATCCAGTTTGTACAGTTGCCTACAGTGGTAGGGTTTGTCAAAATTACCTAGACAATCATTAAAGTGGAATTATTTTGGATTTTTTTCTTTTGCATAATGATCAGATATTATAGGCAGCCACATAGATCTAGGGATTTTAGCTATAATTTCAATCCTTAAAAGAATTCAAATTCTTAACTTCTGCCTTGAGGGGTCAATGAAGTCTATCCTCAGGAATAGCAATAACTTAAGATCAGAGTTTGATGACCCCTAAGACTGAATTTATCTCTCTTTCCTTATATTCCTTCTGTGTTTATTCTTTTATTCCTTCCTTCCTGCTGTCCTGCTTTCCTTCCTTCCATCCATCCTTATTTCTTCCTTTGCTTCAAAATAATTATAATCTGGAGTAAAACATCTTCAAAATAATCAGACACCTGAAGAGTACAATGACCTCAAGAGAAAGAGAGCAAACTATTGGATTTTTATAGCATCTAAAGATGATGTTTTTGAATAGATGGAGTGTGTGTGATATTAGTTAGGAGACTGAACTTCCTTGTAAATCTTTTTTTATGCAGTGTAACTTGAGTGCTGTAGATTTGAATGCTTCATGGCAGTGTAGGAAGAAATCTTTGTTTGATTATAGTGAATTACCATTAAAGATATGCCTTGATATCATGAGTGTCCTTGTTTTCATAAAAGTATGTGTGTGTTTGTGTGTGGGGAGGTAATAAAAATAGTTACCTTATATAGAGTGCTCATATACCAGACACTGTGCTAGGCATATGGCACA
>PVKE010040188.1:0-14695 GCA_004027555.1 Craseonycteris thonglongyai
CGGTCCCAGCCCATGAAGACCCATGTGCTGAGCTGGGGAGTGCCCCAGTTCAGTTCTCACTGGGGTGAGACCGCGGCCTAGTTCCTGCCCTGTGCAGCCCCGTGCCCACCTGTGGAATGAAACTATGTGGAAGAACCAATGATGTGCAACTATGGAGACTGTTCTGGGCCCTCCCCCTTCTCTCTGTCTCTGTATCTCTCTCTCTCTCTCTCTGTCAAAAACAATAAAAAATAAAAATCTTAAAAAAAAATGAAATGTGACCATAACTTACATATTATTTTGTGATTTATTTTTATACCTAAAATATGTTTGAAATCCTGCCATTCATTTATTTATTTTTATAAATGCTGGGCTATCCAAACTCAAAATTAAGTATAGAGTGGAAAGTAAATTCTCCTTTATCCTTCCCTCCCCATCCCTACTTCCCAGACATATGTCAACAGATTTTTTTGTATCCTTCTATAAAGTCTCTGTGTATGCCAATATGTTTTTTTTATGAAGTATATACTCTTCTGAAACTTTATTTTTATCAGTATTATTTCAGCATATTTACATATTTGCTTATCAGTGCATAAATATTTAGATCACTTCTTGAACTCTAGATAAGATCTATATTATTCTTTTTAATGGTTGCATAATATTCCAACATAGGGATATTTCATAATTTACTTAGACTTTTTCCTGCTAATAGGTATTTGGATTGTTTCCAGTTTTCTTGTTACCTCAGCCAAAAATAAAAATAAAAACTCAGGCCTCAGCTGGGAGGCGACCCCTTATGGCGGTGTTCCATGGACTGTCTTTTGTTCTGGGGTCATAATGTTGGACCCAAGTTTCATACCCAGTAATGATCTTATTTAAGAAGTCCTCGCCTTCTTTTTCAAAACTTTCAAAAAAATTAGAGAAACTTTTTCCACTGTTATGAATTTGGAAACAGCAGGCTGTTTGAACCAAATATCTGAACACTTGTCCATTTTGATGTGCACTGGATGGAAAATGTAAGCATCCTTGTGTGCAAGGTCAAGAATGATGAAGGGAGACACCATTTGACTACACAGAGCCAGTTAAATCCAGAATCTAATGTAACAAAAAACAAAACAAAAAAAATTACAGTGCAGGCAAAATTTATCAGCCCGCTTTCGTATTTCACTGGAGTCCGAGCTCCATTGGTTCTGAATTTGTGCAGCCCAGACCTTCACAACTGACTGCCTTGCCCCACTGCTGCTGGTTGTAAGTACCCCTGCCGTTGGAAAGAGGAACTGGGTTAGGACAGCAAGCCACTTGTAAGACGGTTGTCTTCACCTCCTCTTGCTTTTCAGTGTGCCTTGTACTGTTTTGCTGAAAGCCAGCTATGATATATCTGGTAATAGGAACTGAGGCTTTGGTATTATGGTACTGTGACTAGGGGCTGGGCTGTATTTAATGTGTGTCCTTGCTGTGCCGGAGGTTTCAGTTTCCTTTAGGGTTTTTTGTTTGTTTTTGTGTGTGCTTCTTAGGTTTGTTTGTTTTGGGTCTGTATTATCCCTTCTCTGCTATCTTTAGGTTTCCCTAAGAACTTCTTAAGAGTCTCTGTCTTGCAGCTCTCTCAATTGTAATATACTGTTATTATACCGGAGCTCTGTTGATATGGTGCTCCGGTCCTGGGGCGGGGAAGTGTCCTATAATCATGATTAAATCTCTACCTCTTATGGAAAAGCGTGCTGTTGTGTAATGTAATGACAAGACGGTCTGATGGAAGTGACAACAGTGTCCAGTTATACATATAAAATGTGGTCGTACCTATTTGGCCGTGTGGGCCTGGCTACCCCTAGTGTACTCAGCAGTGCCCCGTGAATGAGGTGATAACCAGTGGAGGAGGGAAAGAGCAAAAAGGGATTGAGACCATACATGGTGATGAATTATCTTCATTGACTCTAACTTCTCGTTGAAAATTGACCAGATTTGTCAATGAGCTCATGTGAGACAGCCCTTGGGAACTCCCAGAAACAGTTGGGGCAGGTTTGTGGGGATCTAGGACATTTTATTAGCAAGTGACAGAAAGATCCACTGAAATCGGGATTACTCTACTTAACTATAGGTAAGTTTTTTTTTTTTAATTTTCATATTAAAAACCACTGCCTTTAAAATAAGTTATTAAGGATTCTCTTATTTTTCTTTCTCTATTGTTTGCTTTCTGAAAATCCCTATTTGTCATTACTCCAGTTCTTTGACTTGATCATAAATCTATAAAATGGTTTAATTATCTTGGTTCAGAGATCTGAACCAAGTAGGAGCCAGTGTAGAAAAGAGCCAAGGAGACTCCACCAGGACTTGAGTTTTAAATGCAAGCACACAAATTATCATCTTTCAAAGCTCTTGGATCAGTGGGGAACAGGCAGGGTTGAAGTTTTTATCATCTCTTTTCTGTCCCTTCCCTGAGTCCCATCCTTCCTCAATATTGTTAAAGGTAGGGGATTTTTAAAATGTGTTGTTAACAAATAGTGTCTGTAACTATGCTTCCCTTATTTCTTCTTTGAGAAAATTTCTATCCCTTCTTCCAAAATAATTGTTATTTTTATGGTTGTTGACTTAAGAAGTCAGTGGCTCTTTGTGGTTGCCTCCCATCAGGTATTACTGTCACTGTTCCCCAAATGCAGTGACTTGTTCTGGAGCACCACAGAGAACTCACAGGAGCACTGTGAGATGCGTTAACTTTTCAAGAGAAACTGCAACATTTGTCGGGTACTACATGAACTGCTGTTACTAAGTTGTTTGGACCTGACTACTTAATAGAAGGGATCAAAAGGACCTCTTCAGTATTTCTTTGTATGTATTTATTTTGGTTAAATTTGTTGAGGTGACATTGGGTAATGAAATTATGTAAGTTTCAAGTGTACAGTTTATAATATATCTATATATTGCATTGTGTGTTTACCACCCAAAGTCAAATCTCCCTCCATCACCATATATTTGTCCTCCTTTACCCTCTTTTACCTCCTCCCCTCCCCCTTTTTTCTATGGCAACCACTAAACTGTTGTCTGTGTCTATGAGTTTTTGTTTGTTGCTTTCAGTTTTATGTCCCATAAATGAGTGAAATCATATGTTTCTCAACTTTTTCTGAGTTATTTTGCTTAGCACGGTAATTTCAAGATCCATTCGTGTTGTCGCAAATGGTAGTATTTCATCTTTTCTTATAGATGAGGAGTACTCCATTGTATATATGTACTACATTTTCTTTATCCAATCATCTATTGAAGGACACTTCAGTTGTTTCCACATCTTGGCCACAGTCAATAATTCAATATTTCTTTGACCTAGAGGCACCATGAAAAAATTATTTAAGTTAGGGCACCTCTATATTACCCCCTTCCCAACATCTCTTACTTCTGTTTGGGGATCTACATAGATCTGAAACATTGAATTCACTTCCACATTCATGGATGAAACAAATGATAAAGCTAAGATAAATCAATGTAGTCTGCTTCTGGTCTTGTTAAAGAGTTGAACACATGTCCCAAATCAGCCCAATCAGAGAAAATCTTAAGTTCTTGCTTGTAATGCTTGGACAATTTCAGTTTCTCTCTATCTCTATCTCTTCCTGACTGAAAAAGCATGTAACCACTGGAAGTTTTGACAACCTTTTGACCACAATGAGAGTCAAACTTTGGATGAAGTGGATACTGCAGAAGATCAAATGATAACGCTGAAAGAACTTAGGTCCTTGGTAACATTCTTGATCCACTGGGTCAAGCCCCACTTTTTATCATTTATGAATATTTTATTAAATATTATTGTTTATGTAAGTTTGCATCAGATGTCTTTATTTTTGATTTACATAATTCTTACGATGTTCTGGTTATTAGTCAGATATATATTTCAAAAATCTCTAAACTTTTCTTGCCTATTACATTAACTAGAATCTCCAATACAGTACTGAATACAAGTGATAGTATTAGGCATCCTTGTCTATTCTCAGTCTCAGGGAGAGAGCTTTCAATGACCCATCATTACATATTATGCTTGCTATAAGTTTTGTTTTGTTTTTATAAAGACTAACTCATCAGGTTAATAAAATTACCTTTTATTTCTTGTTGTTCAGAATATAGATCATGAATGAATGTTGGATTTTCTTTGTTGGGCAAGGGGTCATTCTGGACCTGCTGACCGTCTCCTGGATTTCCCAGTTAGTGTCCTGGGCCTGGAACATTTTCCTGTATAGAAGCTGGGTTCCAAGCTATCACATGGCCCCAGATTCTTCTTTTTTTAAAATATTTATTTATTTATTTTTAATTGTTTTTGACAGAGAGAGAGAGAGAGATACAGAGACAGAGAGAAGGGGGAGGGCCCAGAACAGTTTCCATAGTTGCACATCATCGGTTTTTCCACATAGTTTCATTCCACAGGTGGGTGGGGCTGCACAGGGCAGGAACTGGGCCGGGGTCTCACCTCAGTGAGAACCGAACTGGGGACACTCCCTAGTTCAGCACATGGGTCCACACGGGCCAGGGCTGGGATTCGATCCTCAGTCCCTGGGGCTGCAAAGTGAGCTCTTAACCCACTGAGCCATCCCGGCTTCCCCTTCTTTTTTTTATAAGGGAAACCTCTCCCCATGTTCTGGGTATGTGGTGAACTTCTTTGTGTTGCTAAAATGTATGTTATATGGCACTTGGCCAGCCCTACCAGTATATTTGCCCCCTTCCTTGGGAAGGAAATGGAATCTTCACCTGCAGCATGAGAGGGATGTGTGTAGTCCATAGCCCTGCATCAACTGTCAAGAGGGACATGCTGACTGTAGGAGACCAACACACATTACAGATGCTGATTTGGTTGTATATCTTACCCTTTCCGTGAGTAGTATATTGTTTCAACCTTTTTGTGGTGGGTTCTTCTTAGCAAGTCCCAACCCATGGAAGGTACAGTGGACTGAGGTCTGTACACTCCCACTTTTAGTGTTTGGCACTGTGATGATCTTGGCAGTCTTCCACTCTGTGGAAGTGCTCACATGGGATAGGTAGCTGGATCTTCCCACTCAACCATCAGATGCTTTTTCTGCATTTATTGAAATGACTATATCATTTTTTCTTTTTTTCTGTTAATGAGGTGAATTACATGAATACTATTCTTGCATTCTTATAATAAACTCTACTTAGTTTAATCTATTACTATTTTTATACATAGCTGAATTTGACCCACTATAGTGTGGTTTAGGAATTTTGCCTCTATATTCAAGAGAGAGATTGGTTTGTGATTATCTGGTACTCTCCTTGTCAGATTTTGGTATCAAGATTATTCTGGTCTTATAAAAGAATTGTGCTTTGCTGTTTTTTTGTTCTCTAGAAGAATTTGTATATTAGTGGTATTTCTTCCTTTCAGTTTTTGAAAGATTTCATCAATGAAGGAACCTGGGCTTAAACTTTTCTTCAAGAGAAATTATTCAATAATATATTTAATTCACATTTATGTATATATACATGCATACATAGACACATTTTTAAATATGACTAGTCATATTTTGTATTTATTCTTTTGTCAGCTTTAGTATGTGATTTTTCTTTTATTATTCAAATTGCAAAATTTTATGGCATAAAATTGTTCAGATTAGTCCTATAATATACTCTTTAGGTCTATAAGATCTGTAATGATGTTTATATTTCTATTCCTGATGTTATAACTTGTATATACTCTCTCTTTCTTTCATGATTGGTCTTGATTTACATAAGTTTTATTTAATTGGTTACTACCCTTGTTTTAGTATGTCTATCCTTTTACTTTTCTTACGCTTGATATGCTTTTCTTTTTCTAGCTTCTTCAGATTGAAGCTTAAAAATTTTTTCAGCATGTTTCTTTTTCTTGTAAGTGCTCTTAAGGATGTAGTTTCCCACTAAGTTTTGACATGTCATTTCTTCATTATACTGTAATTAAGTTCAAAATATTTTATGTTTCCTTTTTAATTGTCACATTTTTTCCAGGAATTATTTCATAGTGTGTATTTGTTGTTTGTTTGCAGAGTTGGTATTAGTATCAATTTCTAGCTGAATTTCATTGTGGTCAAAACATACTCTAAATTATATCAGTTTTTTAAAAATTGTTGAGACGTTTTGTGTAGCACAGAAAATAGTTGAGTTGGTAAATATTCCATATACATTTGAAAAGAATACGGATTATTTCATTATGAATATGTTAATCTAATTGTTGATTGTGTCATTTGGATTATCTGTCCTCTTTTTGAAATTTGGCTAACTTGCTTTGTCAGCTACTTAAATGAGTGTAGTAAAATCTCCCACTATGAATACGATTTGGATCATTTTTTCATTTAGTGCTGTTGATTGCTATTTTATGTATTTTAAATGTCTATCTTTGAGTGCATACAGATTTATAACTTTTGAATTTCCTAGTGGATTAACCTTTTTATTATTACAAAAAAAACCTCTTTGTCTCTGATAATGCTTTTTGTCTTTAAATCTATTTATCTGATATTAGTATAACTAAAGCAGCTATCTTCCTCCATACTTTTACTTCAAGCCTGTTCCTTTATATTTAAAATGTATCATTTGCAATTTTATTTTTGTTTTGTTTTTACCGAGTCTGACATGCTTATTAGTCTTTATGGAATATTTAGTCTACTTACATATATTGTATTTGGTGACACTGTTGAGTTTAAATCTATTCACTTCATATTTTTTTATTTGACACATCAGTTCTATGTTCTTTTTTCTCCCTTATGTATTTTGTGAACTACTGACAACAGATTATTTCAGTGTTAGTTTTTGTTTTCTGAAAAGTTTACATCACTGTCATTTTTCAAGGACTTTGAGGATATACAATTCTAGTTTGGTTGTTATGCTCTTTCAATGCTCTTAGTTATGTCATACTACAGTTTTTGTTTGTTTGTTTTTGGTTTGTATTGTATCTGTTGGGAAGTTACCAATTAACCAAGTTTTTTTCTGGCTGCTTTTAAGATTTTTTCCATATTTATTTTGATGTGCCCACGATATGTATCCATCTTTGTATTTCTTTTCTTGAGATTTACAGAGCTTATTGGTATATATTTTGTTGTCTTTCTTCTTTTGAACTAATCATCTTTATTGCTTCGAATATTGTTTCAGTTTCATTCTTTCTTCCTTGTCCTTCTGAGAATCCAATTACGTTTACGTGTTTGTTGGAACTTTTCATTATGCTCCACATTGGGTTTTTTTTGTTGTTTTTTTTTAATATCTCTCACTCATTTTTTACTCTGTTTTTAGTATTACTGTTTCACATTGTCTTTGGGTCTACTTATCCATTTAATTTCTTGTATTAATCTATTGTTAAGTTTATATATTGAGTTCTTAATTACAATTTTTGCCTTTTATAGTATTTTTACGTATTTTTGTCCTTTTGTTTCAGTGAACACATTAATCATAATTATTTGTAAGTTCTTGTCTGCTAAGTCCAATCATCAAATAATATAGAGGTCTTTATTTTTTTTTAATCTCTTAAGTATTGGTTAAATGATGCTTTCCTGACATGCTAAATACCTTTTCTTTAATTTTTATTAATTCTGGACATTGAACATTAAAAATCATAGAGGCTCCCTCCAGATTATGTAATCTTTTCCAGAGAAATTTCACCTTTTCCTTTGCTAAGCAGGTAGAACACAGATTGATCACCTCAATCTGATAAAGGACTAAGCTTTGTTCACAAGAGATAAGGCTCCATTTACCTACCTCTCCACAGTGTAGCTGTGGGGGTTTTCACATGGAGAGGCCTGGGGTGTTCATTGGAGCCTTTCCTTCTGTCTGGTCCTTAAATTTACTATTGTCCCCTGAATCAGAAATTCAAACCTGATTTCTCTGGTCTTTGTCCTTAGGTTCTCAGTTTCCCACCTCATGCAACTTAAGAATTCAACAAATATCTTTGGGAGAACCTACCATGTGCCAGATCTGTTGCTTCATCTGTCCCTGTTATGACTTTGTTAAAATAAGATTTGTTAACTGGGGCACGGGGTGACAGATGGTGAGCCACAATTCAACAAAAGATTATAAGAGAAATTGAAATAGAGAAGTCTGTTAAAGTCTGTTACAGGTTCTAGAGGAAAGTACGTGACACACTTTGAGGGGCCACATGGAGAGGTCAGAGCAAGTGCAAGCAGAGAAAGACTGTATTACGGTCTGTGGGTAAAGTGCCTATGGGTCCCTGACTATGGCCATTGGTCAGTTCAAACCTAAAGGAGTGGAATGTTGGTAAGCCCCATGGAGGTCTTATATAAGGGCACAGAAAGGAGCGAGCCCTGGGAAGTAGGAGAGACTATCAGTCACAAGGGCCAATGGGGCATTTATACGAGGACCTTACATTTGCTTGTGACTCTGCAAGCTTTATGTAGGGCATGCAATTGCATGAAGGGACTAATATCAGTTTAAGGCCTTGATGGGCCACTTGGAAAAAAGAAAAAGAAGGACACTGAGGTGGCAGGCAGTGTTATGGAGTAGCTTAGCTAATCTCTCTGGGGGTGGCGAACCTATGGCACACGTGCCCAAAGTGGCACGCAGAGCAATTGTTTCGGCACGTGGAATTATTGTTTTTTGTTATAAAAACATCCTATGCCTCTTATAGACATAAAAATAATCGATACCTCTATCTCACTCGATGGGTTGGCATGCGAGTTGAGCGAGTATACTCTTATTTCATAAACTTTGGCACTCAGTCGCCAAAAGGTTCGGCACCCCTGTGAGACAGTCCCTTTTCAATTGAGTATTAGCTCTTTAGATCTCTCATTTTGCATCTCTAGTACTATAAGACTATGCAGAACTCTGCTGGAGTTTCTTCCTCTAGCCTTCTGTCCAGGCATTTCTCAGATTCCAGGACCCAGCATTGACGAATTTCCTCAGAGAAAAAGCAGCTATAGATTTCCAGTTATTCTCTTCATGGTTATCCCTTCTCTAGAATCTTCAGAGTCTTGGCTTGCCTTCTTCCTGGTTGCTTCAGTATGTTATTGGTGCATTTACACAGATGTTTTGTGTATCTCATTCTATTTTTCTGTTCTTTGTTTTTGTTTGTTTGTTTTGTTTTTCTCAATGGGAGCATTGGTATACTACCAGATAAGCTGTCATATTTTGAAATGGAAGTTGATTTTTTTCACATTAAACTTTTTTCTGGGGAAGCCGGGATGGCTCAGTGGGTTAAGTGCTCACTTTGCAGCGTCGGGGACCGAGGATCGAATCCCAGCCCTGGCCCGTGCAGAACCATATGCTGAACTGGGACCTCCCCCAGTTCAGTTCTCTCTCTGTATCTCTCTCTCTCTCTCTCTCAAAAATAAATAAAATAAATATTAAAAAAAAACACCTTTTTTTTTTAAGATTTATTTTATTGCTTTTGACTTTATAACTGAATCATGTTTTAAGGGAGCCAAACTTTCCATGTATTGCTGAGTGAAATCAACTAACATTTGTTCTTAAATACTAAGCCCTTTATGTCAGATAAGTTACATATAATATGGAAGGAATCTGGACGTAATTCTTACTTAAAGGAAATATTATAATATCTTTAAAGTTTGTAATCCAAGAGAGACCTTACAAAAAAGGCTCCTGAAAATGCAAAAAATATAAAAAAAAATCTTTGTATGTTCCTGGAAGGCATTGCTACTCAACATTCAGAAGCCATATTATCCCTTTTCTTCCATGTGAGACTGACTAGGTTTAGGGACGGGCAAAGAACTAACCAATATTAGCAAAATAAGGGATTATTTCAACTTTGAGGGATAGCCACCTTTCTAATGACCATTATCAGAAAAGCACTATCAGAATTTTTTGTCTTTAAAAAGGGAAAACCATTTTCAGAACAAACATGGCAGCATGAGAGGAGAAACCCGATACCTACCTGGGACAGAAATGTTGAACAAAGGGGAATCCACAGGGGAAACCCAGAGAAACACCCTCAACTGAGAGAACCACGCAATGCAAAACAACACCTGAAGGTTAGAAGAAAAAAGGGGTGAGCAGGAGAGGGAAGGGGAAGGAGCAGTACAGGGACAGGGACATGGAATGCAACCTGGGGCTGGCAGAACAAAATGGGGATTGGAGGGCTATGGTTAAAGTGGAGCTAGATCCTGGGCAGGCTGGAAGCTGAGACCCAAGGAGAGTGGAAGCCTCATGAGACTGTGGACAGTTTAATACCTGAACCCAAGTGGTGGCATGCTGTGCCCCACTCAGATCACGATGCCTGAGGTGGAATAGGAAACATGAAGCAGGGATAGCTGAACTTCTCAGGTGGTGAGAGAGCAGGGCACCAGCCTGCCGCAGCTCACCGTGCCAAGTTGCTGGCATACAGAAGCGGCACAACTGAGCTGAATAGAATTGGTGCTTAGGAATCTGCTTTTCAAGCCACTGGCTATTAAAGTGAAGGCACAGCCCAAGAAGAGCAGAGGGGAGAAAGACCGAGCTGTGTGCCTCCCCTGACACTGACCCACCAGCCCCCCTGCTGACAGAGGAATCTGCTATTGTGTCTCAGGCCTGCCATAGCTCCTACCCACACTCTCCCACCCCCACCCACACCTCGATTGCTCCACCTTCTATTAGCTAAGCCACTAACCTGGAGTGCAATCGCAGGACAGAGAAACTGACTGCTTCTCTTGACCCTCTCCCAAAATTCATCTTCTCTCAACTGAGCCCTTACTGCAACCCGCTACACTGCAGAGACATACCAGGCTGCAGTCAGACCACAGCCCACCTCACTCTCCCAAAGAGGGGGAGCATTGAGACTAAGATAGTTGGAACAAAAAATAAGAAAAAAAAAAAAGAGAGAGAGAGAGAGAGAGAAGCCTATCTTCTAGGAAAACCCCTAGAGGGAAAACATACTCATACATAAGGCAAAAAAACAACAACAACCTACATCAAATACAATTAACACCTCAGAATCCAAAGCCACTCCAAAAGAATATGAAAAATCTTTAGAAAAGTAGTTTACAGACTTGGAAACAAATAATCAAGTGAAACAGAATTCAGGGCTGCAATACTCAAGACAGTCAGAGAGCTCAGTAAATGCTTGCAAAGTACCCAGGCACAGTTAAATGACCACAATAAGAAAATTTCTGATCAAAATGAATACTTTACCAACAAAATTGAGAAGTTAGAGCAGAACCAAAAGGAACTCCTTGAAATGAAAGGCATAATGGGAGAGCTGAGAAAAGAACTAACCAGCATAGGAAACAGGGCTGACCAGCTGGAGGAAAGAATTAGTGAAATTGAAGATAGAAACATGGAAATTTCACAGATGGAAGAAGAAAGGGAAACGAGAATCAAGAGAAATAAAAGAGCCCTACAAGAATTCTCTGACTCCATCAGAAAGAGCAATATGAGAAAAGTAGGGGTACCAGAAGGAAATGAGATGGAATTTTCCCAGAGTCTACTAAAGAAAATAGCAGATGAGAATTTTCCTAACCTATGGAAAGAACTAGAACCCCAAATTCAAGATGAAAACAGGAGCCCTAGCTACCTAGACTCTAGCAGGTCTTCTCCAAGGCACATTGTTCTGAAGATGACAAAAACCAAAGACAAAGAAAGAATCCTCAAGGCTGCAAGAAAAAAAGTACATATAACTTTCAAAGGAAAACCTATCAGGCTGTCATCAGACTTCTCAGCAGAAACTCTGCAAGGCAGGAGGGAGTGGAGCCCAATCTTCAAAATTTTAAAAGAGAAAATGTTTTAGCCAAGAATTAACTATTCAGCAAAATTAACCTTCAGCCATGAAGGAGAAATTAAGGCCTTTTCAGATATACAGAAGCTGAGGGAATTCTCCAGCTCAAAACTGGCACTCCAAGAAATACCAAAGAATGTTATTTGGTCTGAATCAAGAAATCAAAATAAACAGAGAAAAGTTGGGACAACAAAGAAATAAAAAGGAAGGAAGAAATGGATACAGGAAATCCTCATATATCCATCATTACCCTAAATGTAAATGTACTGAATTCACCAATAAAGAAGCACAGAGTAGCAGACTGGATTAAACAACAAAATTCAACCATATGCTGCCTACAAGAGACACACCTCAGCCACAGGGACAAAAATAGACTCAGGGTAAAAGGATGAAAAGCAATACTCGAGGCAAATGGCAGTCAGAGAAAAGCAGGAGTGGCCATACTGATTTCTGATGGAACAGATATCAGGGTAAAAAATAATAATAAGACATAAAGACGGTCATTTCATTTTGATAAAAAGGACAATGTATCAAGAAAACACGACACTCGTCAATATATATGCTCCTAATCAGGAAGCACCAAAATTTATAAAGCAACTACTAACAGATCTAATAGGAAAATTTGACAAAAATACAATTATAGCAGGGGATCTAAACACCCCCTTCACAACATTGGACAGATCACCCAAGCAGAAAATAAATAAGGAAATTTCAGCCTTAAGTGATACATTACAGGAAATGGTCATAATTGACATTTATAAGACACTCCATTCTGCAACACAGGACTATACATTTTATTCTAGTGCACATGGAACATTTTCAAGGATAGACCATATCCTGGGACTTAAATTCAACCTCAGCAAATTTAAGAACATTCAAACCATACCAAGTGTATTCTCAGACCGCAAAGCTTTGAAACTAGAAATCAACTGTAAAAGGAAGGCAGAAAAAATCACATATACATGGAGACTGAACAAAATGCTATTAAAAAATGACTGGATCAAAGAAGAAATAAAACAAGAGATTAGAAGATTTGTAGAAACGAATGACAATGAAAACACGACACACCAAAATTTCTGGGACACAGGGAAATCAGTATTAAGAGGGAAATTTATATTGTTACAGGCCTATCTCAAGAAACAAGAAAAACTACAAGTAAACACCCTCACATCCCATCTTAAAGAACTAGAAAAAGATTAACAAAGGAACCCCAAAGCCAGCAGAAGGAAAGAGCTAATAAAAATTAAAGCAGAACTTAACGAAATTCAGAACAGAAAAACAATAAATAAAATTAATGCCACAAAGAGCTGGTTCTTTGAAAAAAAAAATCAATAAAATTGACAAACCACTGGCTAGGCTTACCAAAGGACAAAGAGAAAAAATCTCATATTTCCAGAATGCGGGATGATAAGGGAGAGATCACAACTTACATTACAGAAATACAAATAATCATAAGAAATTATTATGAAAGACTCTATTCCAACAAATTTGACAATGTTAAGGAAATGGACAAATTTCTGGAAACATATAGTTTACCTAGACTGTACCAAGAAGATCTGGATAACCTAAATAAACCAATCAACAGTACAGAACTTGAAACAACTTTCCAAAATCTGCCCAAAGTCAAAAGTTCTGGACCAGATGCTTTTTACCAATGAGTTTTATCAAGCATTCAAAGAAGAACTAATGCCCATTCTCCTCAGACTACTCCAGAAAATTCAAGAGGAAGCAATGCTACCCAACTCATTCTATGAAGCCAATATTTCCCTAATACTGAAACCTGGGAAGGACAATACCAAAAAGGGTAACTATAGGCCAATCTCCCTGATGAACACTGATGCAAAAATCCTAAATAAATTTTTAGCTAATAGAATACAACAATGCATTAAAAAGATTATTCATCATGATCAAGTGGGATTCATCTCAGGGGCACAAGGATGGTTCAACATATGCAAATAAATCAATGTAATCCAGCACATAAACCAAACAAAGGATAAAAACCACATGATTATCTCAATTGATGCAGAAAAAGCATTTGACAAGTTACAACACCCATTTATGGTAAAAACACTGAATAAAATGGGAATTGAAGGAAAGTACCTCAACATAATAAAGACCATATAGGACAGACCCTCATCCAATATTATATTGAATAGGGAAAAGCTGAAGCCTATTTTCCTAAAATCAGGAACAAGACAGGGATGCCCCCTGTCACTACTGCTGTTCAACATAGTGCTAGAAGTTCTAGCCAGAGCAATTAGGCAAGAGAAAGAAATAAAAGGTATTAGAATTGAGAGAGAAGAAGTCACACTGTCGCTCTTTACAGATGACATAGTGTTTCTTTATATAGAAAACTCTAAAGATTCTATCAGAAATCTATTACAAACAATAGACAAATACAGTAAAGTTGCAGGATACAAAATTAATGTTAAAAAATCAACTGCATTTTTGTATGCCAACAATGTAACTTCAGAAAGAGAGGTAAGAAGATCCATTCCCTTTGTCATTGCAAACAAAAAAATGAAATACCTAGGAATAAATCTAACAAAGAACGTGAAGGACTTATACACTGAAAACTATAAGACACTGTTAAAAGAAATTAAAGAAGACACAAAGAAATGGAAAGATATTCTGTATTCATGGATTGAAAAAATCAACATAGTTAAAATGGCCATATTACCCAGAGCAATATACAGATTCAATGTCATTCCCATCGAAATCCCACAGACATTCTTTCAAGAAATAGATTTTTAAAAAGTCAAATTTGTATGGAACCACAAAAGACCCCAAATTGCCAAAGCTACCCTAAGAAAAAAGGATAAAGCTGGGGGAATCTCACTGCCTGACTTTAATCTATACTATAAAGCCTCAGTAATCAAAACAGCTTGGTATTGGCAGAAAAGCAGATACACAGACCAATGGAACAGAATTGAAAACCAAGAAATAAACCCAGAAACATATGAACACATTTTCGACAAAGGAGCGTAAAATATACAGTGGGGAAAAGAAAGCCTCTTCAGTAAATGGTGCTGGGAAAATTGGAAAGCC
>PVKE010040189.1:0-14694 GCA_004027555.1 Craseonycteris thonglongyai
GACTGACCCGGGACCATCCCCATTCCATCTAGTATTAAAAGAATATTCCAGCAGTATGAGAAAGGGAGGGGTTAGGGAAGAACATTAAAGAAAGTATCCTTTCAGCTAAGTAGAACTAAAGAACCTAATTCTTATTTTATAGACTAATGTGGAAAAACAAATTTGAAAGGGAAGTGAGTAAATGGCAAAGACAAATGATAAATTGCAGAAATGAGAAGCCACCTGACTCCTGCATCCGCAAATCCCACCTCTGGTTCTGCAGAAAAATGACTCTACAAAGAAGTTCTTACTTCCCAACTTCAGTGAGTCACCCCCTTTGGCCATCTCTACTCCGGTTTCCAAAATACTTCAGGTCAATTTTCTATCACAAAGTACTCCAAGAAACTTTAAGGGTGGGAAGGCAATGAAAGAGAAATGAAAATGTTTTCCTCCGTGTCAGGGGAGGAATTTTGGGACACTAACCATTCTGCTTTTAAGGAATAGGTTTTGGCATCACAACATTTGAACTAAAAATATAAAACTTCTACATGTAAAAAGTAGTTGGGTGTTGTTTTTTTTAATCTTCTCTTGGTGACAACTATTTTGGTGAGATATTAGAGGAGGTAAGGGAAGAAGAAACAAGACTTAAAAACTAAAAATATCTATGAGTTTGTTATTTTAAGACGTTCCAGGTTTACTATGACTAGTGGGGCAAGTGTAGTGGGTTGGATGGTGGCCCTCAACAAGATATATCCATGGCCCACGACCTGTAAATGTGACCTCATTTGGAAACAGGATCTTCACAATTATAATTAAGTCAAGGATCTTGAGGTAAGGTCGTGCTACACCTTACAATAAGGACAAATGTCCTGTTAAGAGACAGAAGGAAGAGAAGGCCATGTGAAAACGGAAGTAGCCACAAACCAAGGGATGCCTGGAACCTCTAGAAACTGTTAAGAGACAAGGAAGGATCCTTCTAGAGCCCTCACAGGGCATGTGGCATGGCTCACATGTTGCTTTCAGACTCCTGGTCTCCAAAATTGTGAGAGAATACATGACTGTTGTTTGAAGCCACCTCACTTTAGTCTGTTATGGCAGCCCCGGAAAACTAACACAGGGGTCTACCCGAGTGATTCTGAGTATTAATAAGTGAGGGGACGTGGCCCAGCAGGGATGAGCAATGACATGCTTTGTTGGAGTCCTTCTGTCACAACCTCACAAGTAACAGCTCTGTGACTGTGATCATGTTATGAAATCTCTCCCAGCCTCAGTTTCCACGTATGTAAGAGAGATCATGGGTTAAATGAGTTTCCATGAAACAATCCATGGAACATTCTTAGTATAGCACTTGGCACACTGAAGATCTTCAATAGGCATTGACTCTCATCTTTAATAGTCAGTAGGAAGAAAAGTTTTCTAACAGAAAACAGCAGCCTGCTCGGAACTAACCTCCACCTGGCCATTTTAAAAGCTGTGAAGTATCCAAGCTGTCTAGAGAAATAGGGGACATAGCTCTGTGCTGTGTACTCATCAGAAAAGTACATAGGTGACAGCAAAGAAGATACCAGACTCCAGCCTCAGCTGACTCCAAGAGCAGAATGAGGGACCAAGACAAACATGCCCCTGGTGAACAGAGATAAGTATAAAATAACACTTGGCTTCAAGTGTTATTTATTCAAGTTCACTTATGTTCTGCACATACAACCAATATGACATCCAGCTGAGAACAGGGGGCGGGAGGAAGCAGGAATACGGGGATTATCCATCAGCCTCTTACAAGCCCAAAACCCAAGAAGGCTCACAAAACCAAACGCAAGGCTGAGTCAGTCCAAGAACACTCAGGTCTACTCAGGCTGAGTTCCACTGAACTGCCCCTGTGGCTTCAGGAGGCACAGTGACACATGGGCTGTGTCCAAAGGGCGACGACCAGAGTTGTACTCAACACTCTAATAACTGGCTGATGGAGCTAGAAGCGCCGTATGTGAAAAAAACAAGAGCTGGCTGTTGTAACATGATGGAGAGCAAAGGCTTCCCATAAAGAAGGAGGCAGACCAGGGAATGCCAGCTGGGGAGGGGGTATTTTGTAATCAGAGATGCCCACAAAGTGGCTGTGTGGTCCAGGGTGAGCTCTCCAGTGCTGGGAGGTCTTCATGTAGAGGCTAGTTTAGCACAAGATACCCCAGGTAGCGTTCTTGGCACTGCGCTCTACAGGCCTGGCATTCAGAGCATGCTAATGGACCAGGTGGGCCAATGAACATCGCCTGTGCCATCTGCAGAGAACAGCGCGATATGAAGCAAGGCGGTTGGAGCAGATGACCGTTAGTTTTTATCTGACACCAGTGTTCTGGGATTCAAAGAACTGAAACAGGATGTGACTGAAACCAGGGCCGTGTATTTCCCCACCCCCGTCATGCCAACCGGCTGTAAGAGATAAAAATCAGCCTTTGGGTGTGAAGGGGAATAAACCCTGTCACTTCTGCTCTTAGCTGACACACAGCTTAGTGAGTGTGTCAAACTCAGGCGTCCGGGCTGCCTGCGGCCTAGAACGTATGGAAGGAAAATGAAAGAACATGCCCTTCCACGACAGTGAGCAGTGTATCTACATTATTGGGACTTAATTTCCCACTGGCCATCCCTTTGCCATGTCTGTGCATAGCGAAGTCTGCAGGCTGCACCTCTCCAATGCTCACAACACAGGGCAAAACCACACACATGCATAGCTTGCAGGCCACAAACACCCAGAACTCAGCTAACATGGAAAGAGATGGAAGAGGCCCACATGCCAACCTTTCCCAGCCGCTCCATCCAGCAGCTCGCCAACCAACCAAACGCAGGGTTCAGACCGAAGCACGGCCCAGACACTATGGTCTACACTCAACAGGTATTATTTGGCCACTGCCTGAATGAAATTTAAGTTACATACTAAGAAAAATAAAATGAAAGTGGATTTCAAACCCTACCTTCCTGCTCAATTTGTTTATGGTGAGTATGGTGGGTTAAATAGCGTCCCGCCCAAATTCATGTCCACCTAGTATGTCAGAATGTGACCTTATATGGAGACAGGGTCTTTGCAAGTTTGATTAAGTTAGGATGAAGTCATGCTGGATTAGGGTGGGCTCTAAATCCAATGACTGGTGTTCTTGTAAGAAGGCAATGTGAAGACACAGAAAGTCACTCAGGAAAGAAGGCCATGTGACAACCGAGGCAGACACTAGAGTGATACAGCTACAAGCCAAGGACTGCCAGCAGCCCCCGGAAGCCATGAAGAGGCACTGGACAGATTCTCCCCTCAAAGGCTCCAGAAGGAAACAACCTTGCCAATACCTTGATTTTGAACTTCTTGCCTCCTAAACTGTAAGAGAATTTCTGTTGTTTTTAATCACCTAGTTAGTGGCCATTTGTTACTACAGCCATAGGAAACTAGTACAGGAAGCAAAAACTCTAGATTGAAACAATTTTCTCAGAAGAGTAGAAATAAGTTGGAGAGTTGGGGTTCCACGAGTAGCCGAGGCTGTGAGCCCTTGTAGGGGTGCAGGCAAAGTGGGGCACAGAAGAGCTCTCTAAGAGGGCCAAGAAGGCTGGATCTTGAACCCCTAGGTTCTCAACTTCTGCAGAGATTCCTCCATGAATGGCAGCAACAGAACATCTGCTTTAAACAAGCTTTGCAGGTTCAGGCGACAGCCAATGTCAGCTTTGACCAGTGTGGGTCAAAGCACAGAGGGGTCTTTCCAACAATTCTGCTCCAGGAGGACCCCCTAGGACCTCCACTCCATCCTCAACAGTAGAGATGCCCATTTACAATTAGCATGGAATGGCCTACCAGACCCAGAGAAACAGGTTCAGAATCAGATTTAAAATCCAGGAATGTGACATTTCTTACACACCAAGGTTTATGGATTAATAGCCATATTCCCTGGTAGGTTTTCAATGTGACAACATCCCAGTATTCTTTACAGATGAACCTTTGGGTATATCTTTGTCATCCACCAACTAGAGGAAACCCAAAAGGGAATTTAAGAAAGACAGACAGACAGACAAACAGAATACTCAGTAACTTACCTTTCTTGGAAGCTAACCCAGTTTCCTTCACACTATTCACGTAGAGCCTTCGAACACCATCTTCTTCCACAGAAGAAAGTGAAAACCCTAGGAAACACAAGACAGAGTGGCAGGACTGACACCTTCTGAGTGTTTAGCAAACAACAGGAAGTACCTGCTATGAAGGAGGTCTGTGCAATGTTTTGGGTTGTAGTTTGGAGTGTTTTTCCTTGTACGAGCTTTTTTACGAAGTAGAAAAATGTATTTTTAGATCACTCTAAAAAAAGTCACTTATTGTAAAAATATCAACCTTCATTCATACTACCTACTTATCAATGCAAACGGAGGAAAGCTATTCTGTTTTACCTGCCACAGTTCTGCCTTTTTCATAGTCTCCTCCACAGCACCAAACAGAGTGATTAGCTTATCTCATCCAGGTCCTTCTTGTCTGTTATCAGCAAATCCCTGTCCTAGGACATGTTACAACTGGACAAGTGTATGGTGTGTGCTCATCCATGTGTATTGCTACATGGCTATTGCTTTAATTTAACAAAATTCTACCTAGTTAATCTTGATTTTGCCACATTTTTTTCAGGAAAGTAAGAAAAATAAAAGGCAGAACAATGCCTCACGGTTTGAAGGGGTTTGAGCATCTTGGGTGCCAGCCCTGGTCACCTCTGTTTCTAGAAAGTCTCATATAAAACTCTTTTCTGATCAATTAATGGGATGTCCACAACCAGTCCCTACTTTCCCTCAGGATACTCCTACAAGGGCAGACAACCCTGACAGGGAAGCTACCTCTAAAAGGACAATGGGCACGAATGCAATTGTAAAGATGTGATGTCACAATTTCAGCTTTGAGAGAAAAATAATCCTGTCACATAGATCCATGTTTAAGGCTGAAGGCAGAGGAATAAACAGTGGTCTCAAAAAAGCAAATAACAACAAAACAGAATAATTAATTACGGGACTAGGGCCCACGGAGTCATTGAGACTTCTCAGTCCATGTCATAACGAACATGTGTTTTTTGTTTAGTTCACAGGAGCAGGAAATGGATACCCACACGCAGGCAAAACTGCCAACTGCCACCGCCCACTCCAGTACCAGAACGCCCCCAGATGGGAACAAGACAGGGCCCCCACCCCCTAGGACTTTCCAAAGTCTTAATTTTATTCTTCTATTTTGAATTCCATTCTAATGGCAACTTGTAACTTTCAGATTACATTTCAAGAAGCCCTCACTCAAAGAAAAATAATTATATCTATGAGCCTTTGTATATCTTGGTATGACTTTTTCATAATCAAAAGCGGTAACGGAGAGGTTGGGGGTGGAGGGTCATCCAGTCTGAAGACTCTATGAAATTTGTGCTGGGCAACTGGGTACCGTGTATGGATCTGAGAAACAGACCAGAATTCTCAAGTTGGTGGGGAAATAAGGAAAGAGGACTGAAGAAAGGATAAGGACAATGAGCTCCTTTTGGAGCTCATTCAAATGGAAGCCAAGAATTTACAAATGGACAAAGAGCACTTTAGCTCTGCCCTGGAATTCCTATTGGAGGATGCCCATTTTGGGCTCAGGCAAACACAAGGTCCTCTCCATTCAGAAAGTCAGCCCTCCCTACAGTGGGTTGTGCGTCACACATTCCTGGGGGTCTCAGGGTTGTAGGGGCAGCCTCCACTTTCAAGATGCCAGCAATTGGCACACTAGAGGAAGAGGGGATTATAACCATCTCCTACATCGGGGGTGTCTAACCTTGTGGCTCCCCTGGGCCACACTGGAAGAATAATCTTGGGCCACATATAAAATACACTAATACTAACGATAGCTAACGATGAGCTTTAAAAAAAAATCTCATAATGTTTTAAGGAAGTTTACGAATTTGTGTCGGGCCACATTCAAAGTCATCCTGGGCCACGTGCAGCCCGTGGGCCACGGGTTGGACAAGCTTGTCCCACATTAACACATATAAAGAAAATATTAAACGTCCTATAGGTGAATTATTTTGAGGTGAATGAAGAACACAGTGATTTTAACAGTGAATCAGCAAAGTCAGAATTTTTTTCCTTTAAATAGGATAGCAACATTGTAATTCCCCGCACACAAATGCAATATGGCCCCAAATGTTTGCCAACAGAGGGCCGAGGGAGTTATTCCACATAAACCCAATGTATCCCCTCCATCAGAAAGTTTAGTTACAAAGGCCAGCAAGCACCATGAGGAGCAACTGAAATAATAACCTTGACAATGAAGGAAGTGATTAAAACTAAGTGAAGAAACGTAGAAGATAAACTCATATATTGAGCAACCAGATCACTCATACAGAAATTCATGACCAAAAAAAAAGTCATGACAACATAATAAACAAGAGAGGTACTCAAAACCCAATTCCAGGCAACAATGAAATTCAGAAAATGAGACAAGTGCAGACACCTATGATATAAATGGGACACATGATCAAAAATATAACAGCAGAAGAAGTCCCCAGACAGAACGGAATGCTCAGGTACTGACATGATGTGTTCTTTCACTTCAGGGCAGCCTAGGGGGTCATGCTTACTCTATCACATAACTATGTGAACTGACTTCAACAATTAAGGTCCAAGATTGACTTACAGGCTGAGATAAAGAAATTAAACAAGTGCAAATCTTTCAATTCGTTGTATATTAAGCCATATTTTCCTCCCTAAAGTGTTTGAAAATAGAAGGCAACATTTGGTTCGTAGTTAGATTTTCGTGTGTTGGGTGTGCTTGTGACATTTATATATATTGAACTCAATATACAAGTATAGCAGAAAACCACACTTACATAGGTGCTAATGTTAGATACAGATGAATTGAATTTAGAATCCTTTATAGTTGTTAGTCAGAGGCAACTAGGTCTCTTAGGATTGGAGGGCTCTTTAACTTTCTCAGTCAATAGGCTATTGGAACACCTTATGCCAAACCTGTCCAACTCGTGGCCCATTGGCCACATGCAGCCTAGGACGGCTTCGAATGAGGCCCAACTCAAACCTGTAAACTTTCTTAAAACATTATGAGATTTTTTTGGCAATTTTTTTTAGCTCATCAGCTGTTGTTAGTGTATTTTATGTGTGACCCAAGACAATTCTTCCAATGTGGCCCAGGGAAGCCAAAAGATTGGACACCCCTGCCTTATGCCAACATGAACTGGGCAGCCAGAATGAATGGTGTAGCTGAGGTTACCAGCTCTGCTGTAACAGGGAAGTTACACAAACCGGTATAAACAGTTTGGTACTGACAGTCATGTAAGGACAGAAATGAATGGAGACGAAGCATTGAGAGCCAGCAGTCTGACTGCCACAAGCTCCAAGCCATGAGATTTCATAGTTTACAAATGCAGAGTGGTTGACAGCATACTAGAAGTTAAAACCAAAGCATCTGCTTCCTTGTCAGGTAGTTTTGGAAGCACTGCTGACAATACTTTCTAGCTTGATGCCTGATGTCCTATAATAACCTTAGCATGGAAATGTAAATGGGTTCCATGAGCACTTCAGTCACTTTCATAAGAAAGTATAAAAAGTGTAGTCGTGTATGCCTCATTTCTGAGACCAAAATCTCAGAATTGGATTTGAAGAGCTTTGAACCACTGCCCTCTGTAGCTTCTTGCTACAGTTTACGCTTCCTCAACAAGAATTAAATAAACTAAACTGAAAAGAGTAAACATCATGGCACATCTGACTTTGGAGGGCCCAGGTACATATTTATAGCACTGCTGCTAATCGCTGCTTTAATTACCAAGGTCACGCGAGATTCTCCGCCATAATAAGCCTTTTATTTACGCAATTATCCTTTGCCATCAAAAACATCCTCTGGCTTTATGCTGTCTTACATTGTAAGGTCAAAAAGGAAGCAGCGTGAAGGTGCAATGTAAGTGGCCTGGGGATTCAAAATTAGGTTCTCTCCATTAGGCCAAAACAGTCTAATGGGCATTCTGAGATGGAGACGGCCTGGGGGAGAACTCCAGAACCCTGCTGCTCAGTAAAGACTTAGCAAAAAAGCTTAACAATTTAATTCAGAGAGGAACCGTACGTGAGCCCATGCGCAGCCTTTATGTCTTTTCAGCAGGTCTGTGAGTTCGCCTCACTCCAGCACATAGGAGGACTACACTTCTCTGCCCTGCTGTAAGTCGGTGTGGCCATGGGACTTGCTTTGACGAATGAATTGTGAGTGAGCCGACACCTGATTTCACCACCTTCTCCTTCTCCTCTGCCAAGAGACAGACAATGCCCCAGGTGGCAGCTGCTGAGGCTGGACCCTGCAGTGAGCACAACATAACGAGAGAGCCCCAGCCCGCGCACAAAGAACGCCTGGCGAATACGAGAAATGCGTTTCACTGAGCTCTGGTGGCTGTCATTCGCTCAGCTAACCTCTCCAGTCCTGACTGAGACAGCCCAGTATGGATTCCCCCCACACTTTTTACTCAAGCACCATCTCTGTGACTATTCAAGTCATGGAATGTACAGCTGGCCCTCTGTTCCCTTGGGTTCCACAGCCAGGGATTCAACCAACTGCATATAAAAATTAAAAAACAAACACACAAACAAAAAACAGCCGGAAAGTTGATCCCTAAACAATACAGTGTAACAGTGATTTACATAGCATTTACATTGTATTGGGTATTATAAGTCATCTAGACATGATTTATAGTAGATGGGGATGTTCTATGTAAATAGATGGAAGGTGGTATGTAAATACTATGTCCTTTAACATAAGGAACTTGAGCACCCTCAGATTCTGGTATCCTTAAAACCAAGGAGGGACAAATGTAATGCTAAGCAAAGACGGCTAGTGTTAAAACACGTGGAAAGGATTATGCATTTAACTTTGTCAGAATATAGACAACTGTGTAGTAAAAAGACTTAACCCAGCAGGACGGACTGACATTTTTTGAAAGGCCGGCTCACACATTTGGCCACTGGCTGGCTGGCATCTGGGAACTTGGATTTGGGGAGAATTCCTAACACCCTACCATGCTTCCCGTGCCTAAACTGTCCAGACAGTGTGGTTGATGCTGAATACCTGCTTTCTTTCTGTGAATCTGGAATTCTGGACTATGCTAGGCAGAGAGTACCGATGTGACCAGCCTCCCAATTAAAACCCTGGGCACTGTGTCTCTAATGAGCTTCTCTGGAGAACAACATTTCACCACAGTCACAGCATGCCCCTGAGAGAATTAAAGACATCCTATGTGACTGGGAAAGGACCTCTGGAAGCTTACACCTGGTTTCCTTAGACTTTGACACATGTGCCTGTCCCCTTTATTGATGTTTCTTTGTACAGTTTCACTATAATAAATCATAGTCTGGATACAACCATGTACTGCGCTCTATGGGTCTGCCAGTACGTCAGTGAATGCAAGGGTGGTCTTGGGGACCCCCAACACAACACCAAAATAAGTTCCTTTAACGTTATCTTTGGGGGGGAGGGAGAATAATGCACCTGTTTGGAGGAGAGGAACATGAAAGGATAATTTCTTCATTACCAGGCTGCATCATAAAGTAAAACAATCTACTCCCAATATCTCCATTTCCTTTTTATGACAGGAAAACCCCAATGATTGAAGTTATGAAATTTAAGGCTGAGGTCTTTGGCATACCCCAGGAAGACAGATGTCTCTTTTTTCCCTCGTTTGGCGGCTTTGCACAGGACTCAGCACAGAAGCCAGATGTGCGAGCTGTTCTCAATGGGCCCCAAAGGCATTTTGTTGAATTGTAAATAAGTACATGTTTACACAGGAGTTGCTTTAACTTGAAAAACACCAAAGATCAAAGAAAAATAATCGTACCATAATTATCACTGGCTGTGTCTGACTTCTCAATCTGGATGTTCTGAGTGACTTTTGGACAAATTTCAATTTCCTTGTACAGCTGAAAATTACAAAGAAGAGTCTAATTAGAGGATTTCATTACAAATAACTTCAGAATACTCATCATTTTGTAAATCTATTTTTTCATGATTGATACTTGACAGAATATTCTCATCACATCCCAGCGTTTTTATTGAACTGAACGTAATAAGAGCCAAAGTAGAAACTTATAACTCATATCCCCAAACTTAGCTACAGTTCCAATTTCTAAATAATTCCTCAGCATAACTGTATATAGTAACTGTATATAATAACTGCAGATGTCTTTTCCAATCCTATATCTATCACAGACCTGAAAAATAATTCTAAAGTCATCTAAATCTCCAGTACTGCAAAAAAAAAAAAAAACCCGATCAGGAAAAGGTTGGATGGAAATTAGACTTTTGGTATTGAGCACACTGCAGTGTATAGAGATATTAAATTATAGTGTTGTACACCTAAAATTTATAATGTCATTAACCAAGTTACCTCAAGAAGAAATAACTGATGAATTAAATATCAAACAAAATTTTTTAACAATAAGAAAAAGATGATAAAGATCTTGGTGTGGGATACATGGAAACAAGAGAAATCTCTGTGCCTCCATCTCTGCTGTTCACATAGCAATCTGCCCAAAAAGTTCAAGGCAGTACAAACAGGTAGAGATAAATTATAGATTGAAGCAGGCGGCAAATCATATACATGGAGGCTATTTCTTTTAGCCACTAGATTATACTAAAACCAGCTAGAAAACCTATGTACTTCAATCAACTCTCTAGAAAACCAAGTAAACCTAGAAAGAGAGAGAAAAAATTGTGTAGGTTACATATCAGAAATTTTAATTCGTTTAATTGATATCTTATTTGCATATTTCTGAAACTATCATCATCATGGACAATAACTTATGAAGGTTTTACGAGGTATCCCTGTCTCATTCCATAAGAAAATGTGATCCTAATTTTACAAATGATAACAAAAATGTCACAGGGGATGTACTTTCCTAAGGTCATAAAGCCGGTATAGGTAGAGCTAGGATTTGAACCCAGGTCTCACTGGCTCCAGATCTGAAGTTCTCTCCACTACACTACAATGTCTCCCAGGCCAGTACCTTGTGGGACGTGGTCCTAAAGTAAAGAGAAACAACCTTCCTAAATAAACACGACAAAAGGCCAGTTCTAAAAATGTATGCTAAAAGTTCCAAAACAAATAACATGTGCCAAAGGTTCATGTGGAATTTAAAGTTTTTTCACTGACTTGCGAAGTGAAAAATCTATTTTGAGCCAAGGTCAATAACAGAAAATTGTCCTCTAGTACTAAAAGAAGTCTGGTGTGGTAGTTATCTAAACTTGCCCCCATCTCTAACCCCAGTCATTCATTCAGAAATCAGTTTATTCAGGCAAGGGAAAAGGAATGCCAGTTTCTCTCTCTGCACGTCCTCAGGGCATTTGACAGGTGGTAGAGGTGTGCATAATGCTTAGGATTCAGGAAACTGAAAAACAGACTATAAAAAAAAAGCCAAGGGAGGTGGAAGACTAGAAACTTGACCATAGAGGCTGATCCTCTAGAACAGGGGTCTCCAAACTTTTCAGCCCGCGGGCCTCATTAACTATCAAACAGCAGTTTGGGGGCCGACTACACACTCGAGGTCCAAATAAAAAAGAATCGAAACATAGATGTTGCTTTTAATTATTTATTTAATATTATTTTATTCAGATAAAAAGGTCTCCACGGGCCGGATGAGAGGGCCTCGCGGGCCACATCCGGCCCACGGGCCGTAGTTTGGAGACTCCTGCTCTAGAACACCCTAATTTAATGCACCTTCCACCAAACACTACGTACTAAGGGTATTACTTAATGTGGTTTTATTTATACACTTCAGAGAATTTTTCATACAAATAAATTCTTAAATTAGAAGAGATCAGTGATAAAACTGAGCTTTAATGCAGAAAATATGGTCACCAAAATTACCAAATATAATAAAGTTTACAACATATTTCATAACACCACCTTAATGCTCAATAAATGGTATGTGTTCAACTTAGGAGCCTGATTTATTTTTTCCATTTCCTTAGGAACCAGTCTCTTTCCCTAGGTGGCGGTATATCACTGCTTGTTCTAATCACCTGACCCAAGTGGTTTTCAAAGATCCGGTGAGAGAGAATACAGCTCTGTGCATAATTTTTCCTGTTCCTACACAACCTAACTCCTCCTCTGTAATTGGTTTCAATGACCAGTCTTTGGTCTTTTATCTGCCTCAGACAATAACTTACAGTAATACAGACAGACCCCTTCACCACAGTACTTTTGTAGGCTACTAAGATTAAATCTGAGTTCAGTAAAAAGCACAAATAAAATATATAAAATTGCAAGAAGGATCTGTTTTCTAATATTTTCAATGCAACCATAATAACTGACGCTAGAAATCTTGAAATTTAGTAATTTTATACATAAACATCTTTAACAAAGTAACATCACTCACATTCCCTTTATTTTATCAAGTCAATGGTGGTGCACACTTTCACTCTTTTTAAAAACCAGATTAAAACATCAGCACACTTTAATAAATAGTTTGATTAACTGGGTACTTGAGTTATCACAAAATCATGCCCTTTCTTATAACGTCTCCTTCGGGTGCCGTGGTCCAAGCCTCCGTCACTCACTGAACAGTAGCCCCCGCCCGCTCTCCCTAAGCAGCACTGGCCACACACCACCCACACAAGTTACACAGTGTCCTTCCTCTCCCAAGACCTCCCTTCTCACTCAGGCCCTACCTGGCCAGCCCTGCTCCCCTCCCCAGCCACCTCCTGCCTCTTCATTACCTGCACACTGATCCTCATTCATGCACCTTCCCCCGTGGCTCGCTCTCTCACCTCCCTGTTCAAACTTCACATCTAAAAAGAGCTGAACATCTGGCTTCAGGATGCTCATCTCTGTTTCCTAAACTTTCTTTCCAAGCTCCTAACATCCCTGAAATATTACACATATTTACATGTTTTTACATCTGTCTCCACAGACTTGAATGTCAGTTCCACAAGGAGTAAAGATTTGTGTGTAGGTGTATCACAGTGCCTAAAACAGCTACAATGGTCCCAAGCACATCATAAATACTAAATAAATATTTGCTGGATGAATAAATACATCAATCAGTGTCCCTGCAAACCCCTTATTCCCACCTGTCACTTTAGGAAAATCACACGTTAAACGGCTTTTTGAAAAGCCAGTGTCGCCATGTTCGTTATCATTCCATGGATGGGTCCCAACAACCAACTAGTCATGGGAAAGGAGCCAAACACATTCCACTTCTATTAAACTATTTGTGGGCAGCCATCTCTGAATGGGTCATGTGTGAGGATGACTTCAGACATCTGTGAGCTTGCCTAGCCCATCGAAAACCAAATGGTGGTGGGCTATGGAACCCAATTAACCATGCACGGCCGGATGCTTGTTCAATAAGGGACAATACATTGAATACCCACAAACTCTCAAAAAGCATCCAGGCGCTGTGTGCCCAGAAACCCCCTGCCTTAGAATGGCATTCCACTCAGCTTAATGGCCTGAAGCACGAGCTGGAAACCAGGGACCCGTGGAAGGAATTCAAGGCAACTGTGACTGGGGTAGGGGGGACATAACCTGTAACTGAAATTTCAAATTTTCTTCATAAATACAGATAGACAACAAACACAGTAATATTAGCAGTGTCAGTGACCTTCTCAAACACAGAAAGTACCATTATTTTTATATCACAGTCTAGCTGCTACTATTATCTCAAAAAAATTGACTGTACTCATCACTACTTTAAAACAATGATAGCGATACGACCTCACACTAGCCTGATAAATAGGCACATATATTATCTATCATTTAATAAAATGTTTCTGATGACTATTTCAGCACAACGAGGTCATTGGTAATCCTGTGTATTTTATTTCAGGCAATTGAAAACATTATTCTGAGACAGGATCTAGAGGCTTTAGCAGGCTGCCAAAGAACCAAACAAAAAAAGTTAAGAATCTTAGTAAAAATAGAAATGCGAATGAGTAATACTCCCTTGTAATCTAAGCAATGAATTTGCTTCCTCAGGGATCTCTGAGCTGGAGATCTTTTGCAACAGTTAAGAAAGAATACCACGGTCTCTTTGTGTTAGCGATTCTTTTTTTTAAGTCATAATTACAATATGTATACAGCAATTGTAGATGCAAACAGACTAAGCTTGGCACATCTTAGTCTCAAATGTTGGATGAAACCATACAATGGCCAACACTTAAAAATAATAAGTGAGTCAATATAATTTTAAACGGTAAGTCTTAAGCACCTACTCTGTGTGTGACATGAAGGACCGTGAAGCTGGTTAGGTGTGATCCCTGTGATTTAGGAAAGAATCATGTGCCCACCACCCCTAAGATGCAAAAATACATGATCTAATACATGCCAGTGTTATAAGTAAAGAATTTTCCCTTTTAAAATTAGGAAAAAAGGGGAAAAGCCGGGACGGCTCAGCGGGTTGAGCGCTCGCTTTGAGGCCATGAGGACCGAGGATCAAATCAAATCCCGGCTCCGGCCCAGGCAGGACCCACGTGCTGAACTGGGGAGTTCCCACAGTTCGGTTCTCTGACTGTCTCTGTCTCTGTCTCTCTCTCTATCTGTCAAAAAGTAAAATAGAAATAACTATGCACTGAAGACAAAAAGATAATTTCTCTCTATAAATGTGAAAAGATAAAAATAAATAAATAAATAAATAAAATTAGGAAAAAGGGTTTTCCTCTCTACTCAGAGAGTACAAAGTCAGAGCTTTGCCCCACCAGAGAAAAAT
>PVKE010040190.1:0-14695 GCA_004027555.1 Craseonycteris thonglongyai
CCATGAGGACCGAGGATCGAATCCCGGCTCCGGCCCAGGCAGGACCCACGTGCTGAACTGGGGAGTTCCCACAGTTTGGTTCTCTAACTGTCTCTGTCTCTGTCTCTCTCTCTATCTGTCAAAAAGTAAAATAGAAATAACTATGCACTGAAGACAAAAAGATAATTTCTCTCTATAAAAATGTGAAAAGATAAAAAAAAAAAAGTATTAAAAAATTTAAGATGCTAAAAATTAAGATAGGGAGTTATTTATTCTGGGATAGAGGAACAGACCTGTAGAACTTTAAAAGAGCCTAGAATTTCACACATATAACATCTAGATATATAATGGAGATTGCAGAGGAGAAACCACTACCTACTCAATAAATACATTTTAGTTGTAAAGTAAAAAGCAAAACTTGAAATGTTTAGAATAACTTGGGAAACATCTCTTTAAACTGGAAATATAGAAGAATTATGAAAAATAACTCAGAAATTATAGCCATAAAGTAAAATATTAATATATTTGACATTTGGAAAACAATAGGAAGAAAAAGAAAAGTGGTATTAATGCACCATTAATGTAGATCTAGCCTGGGAGAATAGAGCAGCACATCATAAAGAAATAATAGCCAGAATATATAAAGCACTTCTATGTGTCACAAGCAAAATACAAACAGCCCAATCAAAAAAAAAAAAAAAAAAAAGGGTAAAAGATTTGAAGGGCATTTATAGATAATGTTGATTTCTCTTGTAATAGAGAAATGCAACTTGCGGGGTGCTGGAATGGCTCAGTGGGTTGAATGTTTGCTTTGCAGACCCGGGATCCAAGGATCGAATCCTGACACTAGGCCATATGGACCCACAGGCTGAACTAAGGTGTGCTTGAAAGTACAATATTATATTCATCATCTTGGAAAAGAAAAATATCAGATTGAGAGGATATGAAAAACACACAGACTTATACCCAGAAAGTAGACATGTATACAGAGCCATGGCAGTAAGACATTTGGCAATCTTTAGAAAACAAGAGTAGACACTTCAACACAATAACTTCATTCCTAGAAAATTTTCAGTGAAGAGTTTCTGAAAAAAAAAACAAAAACAAGAACATTTATTACAAAGAACACTGTATACCAAAGGTAAAAATTAGATCACTCAAAAGAAAAAATTGTAAGTAAACTGTGGTAAACACATAGGATTAAATATCATAAAGCTATTAAACTGAACAACTTAGAGTTGTATATGTATATATATACAGAGAAGTCTCAAAAACAAAGGTGAATAAAAAATCAACCTAGTTTATAATATAGTACTTTTAGTTTGACACAATTGATCTAAATTTGAGAACATTCAAATTAATCATACATATTGTATTTACACAAATATTTGATAAAGGTAGAAACATACATGAAGCAATGGTATACATAAAAGTCAAGATCATGGGTGTATCGAAGGAAGAAAGAAAGGCAAGATGGGCTTGCAACAAGATGTATATGGAGTTCTGAAATACATCTATAATTTTTTATCTCTTAAAAAGAAGGTATGGGAAAATGTGACAAATATTAAAATTTTACAAAGCTTAGATCAAACTACCAGCATTTATTAAATAATTCTTTAAACTTTCTGGTGTTTTGAATTTTCCGATAATAAAAATACAAAAAAAATCAAGTGAACTTGGGTAACCTGACTGAGAAGAAAAGCAGCAATAAGAAATATGAGAAACTGAAAATATCAAAAAAGATTGTTGTAATATTTAAGACAAAATTCTGCCTTCCGCACTTCAAAAAATGAAGTGCAAAATAATAATAAACTTTAAAATTTTTATAGTCTTGCTCTGATCTCTAATTCTAACTCAAATTTCTTAGTCTTATTATTATATTTTTAGAATGTTCTTTGAGATTATTTTATTATTATTATTTTTTACATTTGGTGGCCCCTCCTCATGCTCCCCTTACCCCTCCTACCCACCTCCTCCATCATGTGATCCAAGCTTTATCACATTTTTTTTTAATGTGAAAAACCTGATTTTATAAACATCAAATGGGCCATGCCTAAAACAACTACAAAGTGGTCATAACATTCCCCTTTATAGTTTATAGGGATTAAAGAGTTGTGTTAAATTTTTCAAATGTAGGTAAAAAAATGTATAATATACTTGAAGTAAATAAAAAATATGTATTCCCCTTCGAAAAATATTAACCCAGACAATTGAGAGGAATGTTTAAGTCTCTGATTAAATGAAAATATACTGAGGAGCAAATTAGTTCAGTAGGAAAGCATCATTATAAATGATAAGAAAAACAGGTTTTGGCACATTAAACTGGATGAAGAGATTGCATATTTATCCACCTGCCATTAGTCATTTGTATAAGACTGTTCTGTGAATGCCATTTGAGATTAGCTTTAATGCTAAACTTTACAAAGTTATACATAGATATAAATATCTATGACTTAGAAGGAGAAACTATCAATTTTGATGATCTAAACACAGTGTATATGATGTTTAAAGTTATTTTTTATTTGGAAAGTCAATGAATGGAGTAGACAAAGTAGAAGTGAAATTTAATAAAAACGTAAATTAAGTTCAAAGAATACAATGAGTAATAGGAACCACTTGTGCTGTGTTGTCTCCAAAGATGGATTAAATGTAAGAGAAAAAGGACAGGCAACAGCAATAATGCCAAAATCAGAAAGCTAACGAGACAAGGGGAATGTTCCATGTACAATTTCTTGTCTGTCAGAGTTCATAGAATATACAGTGTTTAATCCCAAAGCCTTTCTGAGCTCTGTTCTCAAAAAGGACATAGGAGGGATCAAGATTCATAGGTAACAAATACCCTAACACACAGAAACATAGTCATATCAATCTTAATGGCTTGTTTTGATGTAAAAGACTGAATGGCACTCAGTGAAATATGATTTGCCCCATATCTTCAGAAAATGACTCTTCATTGTGCAGTAAAAGTGGTGGAGTGAAGGAAAGACAGTAAAAAAGCCAGAAATAATTTCTGTCTTCTACTAAATTGATGCTTTTTCACCTTACATAAAATAAATATAAAGCAAAATAATTACTTTTTGGTGGCATTGTGGAGCTTAGTTTACAAGTACACAGAAGTCTTTGAATAAATTTTCAGCAGAAATTTAACACTATTTATTCATTTAGCAAACACTTTTACAGCCTTACAATGTGCCAGGTTCTGGTGTCAGTGCTTTAAAAGTTTGCTTAATTGTTATATAATCCTTTATGTAGATAATACAATTCTCACCTGAAAGAGGAAAAACAGACAAAATAGGGTTAAGCAGCTTGCTCAAAGTCATGCAAATGAATAGGCAATCTAATCCAAATTCATGATTCTAACCTCTAATATATATGTTTTATATACATATATGTGTATATATCTGTATGTATGTGTGCATACATATTATGTATACAAATATGTGTGTATATATATTATACATATGTGTGTGTATGTACACACATATGCATAATATGTGTGTGTGTGGACACACATATTATGCATATATTTGAATCTGTCTTGGGCCACATGTAGGCCCCCTGGCTGGGTGTTTCAACAAGCTTGTACTAGACAGAAGGAGAACAAAAGAGAAATATCCTAGAGAAAAGAGATAAGATTTCTACTTCCTTCCGGGATTTTTCAACAGTTTAACGTGTAGGCTAAGATAATGAGTCAAGGAAGCAAGATTCCCAACTGTCATCCTTAAAATTTTTAATGTAAGACTGAAAAATGAATGCAGTGACTTCAAAGAGGAGAAAAAAGAAGAAAAGCTTAATTCTTCTGTCATGGTAAATAATATCTAATGTTTATAATAATAAACATTAGTGATATGAGTAGAGGGCTTTATAAGATTCCATTCTTAACCACTGAATTAATGTCATTACAATAATTTTGTAAATGTATTTTATTGTTTTGAGAGAAGGTGAGAGAGAAAGAGAGAGGGGGGGGGAGGGCCCAAAGCAGTCTCCATAGTTTGTATGTCATTAGTTGTGACATGGTTTCACTTTACACAGGTGTATGTGGGGCTGCTCAGGATGTGAACAAATTCAGGGACCTCCCACATGGGGGCAAGAAACTTCACCGCCATTCTTGTGGTTACCAACTGCGCCACAGTTCAGCACAAGCGTTTGTATGGACTGGGGCTGGGAATCCAAACCTGAACCTCACAACTAGGAGGCAAGTGCTCAACTGCTGAGCTACCCTGGCATCCCAAATACTTTTACTTAATAACTATTACTATAACTCTACTCCAAAATTCTTGAATAGTTTGGCATATTGAGGGAAAAATCATTATTTTAGAAATCACATACTCTAAAAAACCAAACTACCCATACTATTCAGAATCTTCTGTAAACACAACAGGAAATATCACAAAACCCATATTAATCACATACTCAATGAAATTACTCCACACTCAGTGCTTTGGGTTTAATAGATGTTCTTACTCAAAGCAAAAGCTTACAATATAGTATGTGAGAATTTATGCATGAATTAACTAAGGAACGATTCAATGACAAGTTTGGTGTGAATAGTATCCACACAGCCTGCAGGAGCTGAAAACATCTAGAATGAATGGGCTGTGTGGTGCGTCGCTACAGTCCAGAGTCCAGAGTTATGGTAGCTTCGGGGGGCCTTATTATCGGGGGGGGTGTCTTATTTTCAGGAAGGTCTTATTTTCGGGGGGATGCCTTATATTTCAGCGAGAGGCAAAACTGTAAGTAGGTCTTATTTTCAGGGGATGTCTTACTTTTGGGGAAACACGGTAGTAACAAAACCGGATTCAGAAGAACTTTATATGATTTAAAAGAGATCAATTTAATATCGAAAGCCACTGAGAACCAAGAACAGTGACTGACAAGAAGACCATTAGTAAACATTAGTTGTTAAAATTATTTACAAAGAAATAAATATAGTGACTTTACTCATATGTGGAATATAAAACTGAAAGCAACAAAGAAACAAAAACTCATAGGCACAGTTAATAATTTAGTGGTTAGCTGAGGGTAAGGGGGAGGGGGGAGGGAGAGGAGAAAGGGGAGCTAAACATCTAGTGATAGAAAGAGTACCTATGTAATTATTACTAACCAAGTAAATCTAAGAAATTTAATAATAAAAGAAAAAAAGACTATTGAAATGAATATATATTATTACCACTTGATCTGTGATCAGTAATTTCATGAATGTCAATAAATTAACAATAAACAATGCAAACTGTGTGGAGATAGAAGAAAAACAGTAATTTTAGCAAAGATCAACCTAAAAAAAAAAATTAAATAGACCAAATTCCCATTTATGCACTTTGCTGTCTCTCTACTCAAGTTCTTTTTCATTCATGTGAGATGAGAATCTCAGTTCAGAGATATAGATGAAGAATAGTAAGTCTAAATACTTAGCTAGTAAACTTGAACAGTGCTAAAACAGAACATCCAAACAACTGTCAAATGTATAAGTAACTTTTTTTTTTTTTAATTAACCAGATGCTACCAGGCTGGAGCACACACAGAAAAGTATACCCAGCACTGGGTACTGCTTTGGTTTGACAGGTCTGATTTATGAGGCAGATGATTTGTTATTTATTGATCAGAGGCTGATTCTACTCAAAAAGTTAAGAAGTTTGATAAAAGGCAATCATGCATCTCATTTGGTTAAGAGCAAAAATAATGTCTATTGGCTTGCTGTGTCAACTAACTTTGATGCTACAACATCCAGATGTTCAACATGTGCAAACTTCAGAAACAAAACAAAACAGAACAAATTAAAATGGTTTCTTCTGCCACAAAAGAGAGGAAACTTTCTAAACATTCCACAAAAATAGAAAAAATCAGAAACACATAATATAATCTGAAATACATTTTAATAAAAAGATAAGATTCACAGAATTAATTATTTTAAATAATTTTTATTTGTTTAATACTTATTTATTTGAAGGCGTTTTATGTCTGAGTGATAGTGTGAAGCAGTATTTTGACATTTAAAATGTTCTATATGCAAATTCAAAGTTCTAAGAAATTAGTAATTCAAATAAAGTTTCAGCAACATGCTCAAAGCAAGCCTGATACTTTTTTATCATCCATAATATCAAAGCTTTTAATAAGTTAATTATCTTTTACTCTTGGTATTATAACGCAGTTACCATTTATTTTTAAATTCCGGAAATTCCTACAGCTTTGTTGTTTTCCCTGATGAATCCAAAGGAAAGCTACACATAACTGGGTTTTGAGACAAGACACATGACTCCTTAGTCTGGAAGTATGGAAGTTTTATATTCTAGTTTAATGTGTTTTAAATGTGATGCTAAAGTTTGCACAGCATCACTTGTGCCACATGATGATTTTGTATTTTTCCAGACGTTATTCGTGATTGAAAACACTAAGCTCTACTTGAAAGTTCATGGATTCTTTTTTCTATTTCCTAAGTACTTACATATTTTAAAAGAAGGAAAGAAAACCTTATCGTCTGCAGTTAGGTGTTAAATTATTTGTTTTTCAACATTTTTTTTTTTATTTTCCGGAGAATTACCTCATTCAAGATGGAGTGATAAATATATTTGAAGGTAACTTAGCCTCTTAATTCATTTGGACTTGTATTAGAAACAGATTTTGTTTTTCTTTCACAGTTGTCTCAGAAATAGATGACATTGAGTTATCACCCTTGGTCTTTCGGTTTAACAAAACTTGTTAAACACTACATCTCAGAAAATGCAGTCATTATCACTATAAGAGCATTAAGTTGCAAAGTTGATAGCAGGAATCTTATGTAATCATAATGAGCTGCCATATTTGCAGTACCATCACAGGGTTGTCATCAAAAGCAAAATACCCTGCAAACATATTCACCAGCTTGTTTGTCTTGATTATAAAGCACAGTGGAATATGGTACAAAGGTACATCGACTGTGGAATTAGACAAACTTGGATTTTATTATCAGTTCTGCCTCTTAAAGTAGCATATATTGACCTCTCTAAATTATTTCCTTTTGTCAATTTGGGATTGTGTTTTCTATCCCTAAGATTTGTTGGAATGATGTTGGTTTAGACCCTGGTAGAACAAAATGATAGTATAACATGGCTAGCAGCATGCTGGCTTCTAGTAAGTAAATTATTTAGAAAGAAAAATCCTAATTTCCTTTTCCGTACTGGCCTTATGAGGTTACAAAGATTAAGTGGAAAATCAGGTACTTCAAAAAAAAAAAAATCAAAGCAATGAAAACTTTTTAGTGCCATCTTAAATAGCACTAACTTCCCTGGAGGACAATACTGCTCTTCCCTAGTTCACAATTTGATTGAATACAAAAATCAACTAAGTTTCAGAATTTAGTCATTGAATATCTGCAGGGTAAAAGAAAAAAAATCCAATTTATTTGCAAAATTTCTAAAGTCCTATACAATGTTACTTGTTATTTTTGTAATATGAGTGAAGTTTACTGGTAAATACAGAACTTTTAGGGTCACTAGTGTCCAAATTTTACAGATAAAAAAGTGAAGTTTAGTAAGGTTACACCCATACAATTGCATATTGAAGATTATACCATTAATAGCAAAGCTGAGTTTGAACTCTAGTTAAAGCACTGAAGCCAGATATTTTTCCACCAGGCCCACAAACAGGATGGTCTCTGCCTTTTCTAAGAAAAGGCAGAAAGTTTTAATGATACATTTATCCAATAAGTGCCTAGAATATCAGGAAGTTTAAAGGCAAAATTAATTAGAGAAAAATATAAAAGTTTTAAACTAGTCAGTGATGATAATTCAGTGAAATACTATCACTCTGTGCTTCATATTTTCAGTTAAACTTTTCTCATAATTTATTACAGAATAATCTCTGAACATCTGTCTTTTGGAAGACTGCACCAGTTTAATAATCAAAAGTGCATTGTCTATTATCTGAAAATTCAATAATACAATATTCAAGTTTTCATTATCTGTAAATAAGCAAAAATATCTCTATTGTATAAAATATAAAATTTTCCTGAAATGTGAATTATTTTGATCTGAGCAATCCATGTATGAGTGAGTCACTCTCTAAAAAATGTGTGACATTGTTGGCATTTGTTTCTAGTGGCACACATATTTTCTGTTAAATATTTTCAAATTTAGAGTTGATTAATTTATTTGGTGTCACTGAATTTGTGTGAAGTCATTATTGCAAATATCAATGATGTCTGTACATAGCATAGCACTAATTAGGTCTAATGAAAAATACAAAATAATGTGAGGTATTTTTCTCACCTTCAGAAAATTTTAGAAATTTGGAAAATATAATTTTTATGATATATAAACAAAATTTTATTTACACAGATAGGTCTTTCATTTTTCAACTTACTTTCTCATATCACATACCGGTATGTTGTTCTTCCTGTGTAATTATTTGTTACATGGCTAGCTTTTTGATGAAACTTTTCTCTCTTTTAGCATAAAAATTATAGAAGGATAGATGATACAAAGTCATTTATCATTGATTTCTCAGTTTTCATCCTATGAATGAATGAAGAATTTGGTTCTTAAAAGGGGTAACAACTGTGTGCATCTTCCTCAACCCATTGGCTTATAAGTTTATTGAAAATAAAGACCATACCTAAAGTCCTTTGTACTACATCCTAAATTCCAAGTTTTGAAATTATTTACTATAGAATGCTGTGCTTAATAAGTAAAAACCATCAGTCATAGCTATTGAAAAGGTTCATTAAGATCAGTACACAATTAAGAAGACATAATTCAGATTCTTACTACCCTCTACGCTCTTGAATTAATTTGATATCTGTCTCTATGTTCCAGTTTACGTTCTCCTAAAAACTTAAGGAGTGCAAAGTTGAGAATGGTCTAAATTACTATTGTTTCTTTTTTTATAACAAAATAATGCTTTTGACTACAACCTGGGCATTATTTGTATGCTCCTAGCATGCAGAAGACCCAAAATTTATGCCTAGAGAAAAATGAACTAAATGAGACAAGCTTAGCTTTAGCTAAAATTTTGAATAATAGAAATCAATTGAGTATAAGAAGTCAAAAAGAGCCCAAAAAGTTTAATTTGCTGTGCCATTACATTCTACTCTCAGAGAAAATGTCACAATATGAAGCATCATACTTATATTCCTGAAAAAAATTACCATACAAAAACAAATCCATTTTTTAAAGTATTTGTGAATTTGATCAAAGCTAAATTGGAAAATACCTTTTTCACTAAGGAAAAGGACAGATTTTGCTTCCAGTTAAAATATTCATTTTTTTTAGAACACATTAGGAATAAATAACATTTTTTTTGTGCAATAATTGGTATTTCTAGTAACTGTTCTATAGATGACTGGTGGAAAACCTTTTAAATTCTCAGGTTATTATTAACTATTACCTTAAGTGAGAATCAAACTAATCTAAACCATACATGAGATGTCATATTAAACCAAAACAATGTCATTGCAAATTCAAAACATGGCCAGAAAAGCTGTGGCTTAGAAAGCACAATAAACTGTCACAGGGGGGAATTCTATACATAAAGCAGATCACCAAATCTAAAGAAATAATGCAAACTACAGAGGCAGCTCTCTGACAGGGTTCTCCCATTTTAATGAAACAAGTTTCAATGGAAAACTTAAAAGATTAAAAACTTACAACAAAATAACTCCCACATATTTTTCTTAAGGCTGTCTCCACAGCCCCAAATGAAGTAGAAGTTTGGCAGTTCTCCCATAATGGGATCAGTGGAGACAGTCAAACTAAATGGGACACTAAAGAACTTGCATTCTCTAGATTAGTTATCTAGCTTGAGCAAATAAACTAAATATTGGCTAACTTTCCAGTTCATGTTATACTGGAGAGAAATACAATTGTCAACTATATTTGGCTCTAGAGTAATAATCAATTTCCAGAGAGGCATTCTGCTTCTGCAACTCTCTGGCACTAAATTTCATCTTATTATATTGTAACTTTGCTATTTTCCATGGTTTAAGAAAATCTATGAAGGATATTGAAACAGTTCTTTAGTACTAAAAATTATGCCCTTTTGTACATCCAGTTCACTGATTAGTTCTTTGAAACAGTTACAATAAAAAAGCTCTAAGGTATCTATCTATATAGAGAGATATTTTGCTATGTGAAACTGTCAATGGTTTTTAAAAAATTAAATCACATCTTTATAACCCATTTGCTCAGAAGAGAAAAAGTGAGTATTTCAAATCTGAGAACATTAAAGACGTAACTTCAAAATTTTTATTTAAAATAAGTTAATTTTGCTTATTTAAAAAGCAAATTATGGGGAAGCTGGGATGGCTCAGTGGGTTAGGCGCTCACTTTGCAGCCCCGGGGACCGAGGATCAAGTCCCAGCCCCGGCCCGGGTGGACCCATATGCTGAGCTGGGGAGTGACCCCAGTTCGGTTCTCACCAGGGTGAGACCCTGGCCTGGTTCCTGCCCTGTGCAGCCCTGCACCCACCTGTGGAATGAAACTATGTGGTAAAACCAATGATGTACAACTATGGAGACTGTTCTGGGCCCTCCCCCTTCTCTCTGTCTCTGACTCTATCTCTCTCTCTCTCTCTGTCAAAAACAATAAATAAATCTTTAATAAATAAATAAATAAATAAATAAATAAATAAAAAGCAAATTATTTTTGCTGATAAAATAATGATTTAAAAAACCTGGCTTTTATAAACATAACACACTAAATTATTATTTTCAAATAATCCAAGGATAACACATATTTATATATCTATTAATCCATATTAAATTTTATAGTGTCTAAGAGAGTCAATTATTGCTCCTGCAAGGCAAGGAATGGATACAGTAAACTATTAAAATAATTTTGCTGAAGTTACATCACCAGTTTGTCAAACCAGCATTATTAGTTAAAATCACATGTATACAACTGGTTGTGGGGAGTGGCAAGCAATTTGACATCATGGTAGCATTTAACTGAATGCCAATAAATTAATTTTATCCTTACACAATAATTTTTTTAAAGATTGCTTTCTTTTATTTATTGTATAACTTTTATCTTAAAGTGTCCATTACAGATATATCTCTCTTTATCGTCAGGATAGATGTGAACTCTATTAATGAGCAAAAGATCCCAAACAAACTGTTTGTGACTTTTTTACTCTGGATAACTAAATGGGTGGCAGATAATCCATTTAATTGAATTAGAAAGAATTAAGAAATATATTTAGTAACAGGGAATGCCAGAAAAAGAGATGACTAAATATAAATCAAGGGCTTAGGCTATGTCATAGTCTCATCTGCTCCCTAACATAAAATTAACTTAGTCATAAATTATTTACAACATTCTCATCATGTGTGATTGGCTAAGATTGTTATGAGCAAGTCATGTAAAATATTGCAATCTCCAATTTAAACCCATTTTGAGAGGTTAGTAAATATTGATGCTACCATGCTGTGTACACAGGAAAAATGCCAACCACATGTGTACAGCATCCACAATGGTGTTGCTGAAACTTCCTTCAAAATATTCAGAAAAATAAAGTAACTTGTGCAGTACAAGATGAGGCAGGCTTAAAGGTTTTATGTAATCTTCATTATACCAAGAATGTCCCATCCATTAAGGTATATTAGTCTATGAGAAACTAGTGCAAGGATAAATGTGTTTCTCCCAATTTATTTATTTATTTATTTATTTAATGTCTCTGTAGAGATGTATTCAATAAAGGACACACATTGTACACAGACAACTGGTACACGAGTTTAGAATTGGCATACAAATTACTGGATAAAAATATTCATTTGATAGGAACATTATGTTCAAATTGACAGGGAAATCCTCAACAAGTAACATCAAACAAATTAAAATGAGGAGAAATTATAGCGAAGGAAAACAAAAAAGGAATAACTATTTTAAAATGGAAAGACAAGCAGGACATCTTTCTTCTACCAACAAAACATACATCAGAAATGGTGTGAAAGTAGATCAGGTCACCACTTGAAACCAAAAATTGTAGTGAGTTATAATACAGAAAAAGCAGCAGTTGAAACCAAGTTGAAACCAAAAATTGTAGTGGATTATAGTACAGGAAAAGCAGCAGTTGACATATCTGATCAAATGAATGCCTACAATAATCCCTTGCGAAAATCCATGAAATGGTATAAAAGCTAGCTTTGAGCTGTTACTAAATACTGATTTTCTCAATGCTCATATTTTATATAAAAATATTACCAAGAAAAATATGTGTATCACTGAATTTTGGAAGAAATTAGCTGTATATCTTACAAATTGTCAGTATGAAGAAATTCCATGTAGCAGTACTACAAATACACCTCAAAAACCTCATCACAAACTCCAAAAAAAAAAAAAAAACTGAGGGGAAAAAACTGCTGATTGGTCTATTTAGGTTATCCAAATCTTCTTGGTTCAGTTTAGGTAAACTATATGTTTCTAGAAATTTGTCTATTTCCTCTAGATTGTCAAATTTGGTGGCATAGTCTTTCATAATAACTTCTTATGGTTGTTTGTATTTCTGCAGTATTAGTTGTGATCTCTCCCCTATCGTTCCGAATTCTGGAGATAATGAGATTTTTCTCTTTGTCTTTTGGTGAGCCTAGTCAGTGGCTTGTCAATTTTATTGATTTTTTCAAAGAACCAGCTCTTTGTGTCATTAATTTTATCTATTGTTTTTCTGTTCTGAATTTTATTAAGTTCTGCTTTAATTTTTATTACCGGTAATTCTTTTCTTCTGCTAGCTTTGGGGTTTCTTAGTTCTTCTTTTTCTAGTTCTTTAAGATGAGATGTGAGGGTGTTTACTTGTAGTTTTTCTTGTTTCTTGAGATAAGCCTGTAATTATATAAATTTACCTCTTAATACTGCTTTCGCTGTGTCCCAAAAATTTTGGTATGTCGTGTTTTTGTTGTCCTTCATTTCTACAAATTTTCTAATCTCTTGTTTTATTTTCTTTTTGATCCAGTCATGTTTTAATAGCAGGTTGTTCAATCTCCACATATATGTGGTTCTCTCTGCACTTGATCTTTTGCAATTGATCTCTAGTTTCAAAGCTCTGTGGTCTGAGAATACACTTGGTATGATTTGAATGTTCTTAAATTTGCTGAGTTTGGATTTAAGTTCCAGTATATGGTCTTTCCTTGAAAATGTTCCATGTGCACTAGAATAAATTGTATAGCCCTGTGTTGCAGGTTGGAGTATCCTATAAATGTAAATTATGTCCATTTCCTGTAGTGTATCATTTAAAGCTGCAATTTCCTTATTTATTTTATGCTTGGACGATCTGTCCAGTGTTGTCAAGGAGGTGTTTAGATCCCCTGCTATAATTAGATTTTTGCCAAATTCTCCTATTAGATCTGTTAGTAATTGTTTTGAAAATTTTGGCGCTTCCTGATTAGGGGCATATATATTGATGACTGTCATGTTTTCTTTATGTATTGTCCCTTTTATCAAAATAAAATATCCATCTTTATGTCTTAATATTTTTTTTACCCTGGTGTCTATTTTACCCGAAATCAATGTGGCCACTCTTGCTTTTTTCTGACTGCCATTTGCCTGGAGTATGGTTTTCCATCCTTTTATCCTGAGTCTATGTTTGTCTTTGTGGCAGAGGTGTGTCTCTTGTAGGCAGCATATGGTTGGATTTTTTTTTAATCCAGTCTGCTATCCTGTGTCTCTTTATTGGTGAATTCAGTCTATTTACATTTAGGGTGATGATTGATATATGAGGATATCCTGTATCCATTTCTTCCTTCCTTTTTATTTATTTATTTTTATGTTGTCCCTACTTTTCTCCATTTATTTTGATTTCTTGATTAAGGCTAAATAGTCTCCTTCAGTATTTCTTGAAGTGCTGGTTTTGAGCTAGAGAATTCCCTCAGCTTCTGTATATCTGAAAAGGCCTTAATTCCTCCTTCATATCTAAAGGTTAATTTTGCTGGATAGTTAATTCTTGGCTGGAAATTTCTCTCTTTTAATATTTTGAAGATTGGGCTCCCCTCCTTCCTGGCGAGCAGAGTTTCTGCTGATAAGTCTGGTGACAGCCTGATAGGTTTTCCTTTGAACGTTATATTTTGTTTTTCCCTGGAAGCCTTGAGGATTTTTTCTTTGTCATTGATTTTTGTCATCTTCAGAACAATGTGCCTTGGAGAAGATCTGCTAGAGTCTAGGAAGTTAGGGCTTCTGCTTTCCTCTTGGATTTGGGGCTGTAATTCCTTCCACAGGTTAGGGAAATTTTCATCCACTATTTGTTTTAGTAGACTCTGAGATTTCATTTCGCTTCCTTCTGGTACCCCTAGTATTCTAATATTGTTCTTTCTAATGGAGTCAGAAAATTCTTGTAGGGCTCTTTCATTTCTCTTGATTTTTCTTTCCCTTTCTTCTTCCCTCTGTGACATTTCCATGTTTGTATCTTCAATTTCACTCATCCTTTCCTCTAGCTGGTCAGCCCTGTTTCCTATGCTGGTCAGTTCTTTTTTCAGCTCTCCCATGATGCCTGTTATTTCAAGGAGTTCCTTTTGGTTCTGCTCTAGCTTCTCAATTTTGTTGGTAAAGTATTCTGTTCGCTCAGAAAATTTCTTGTTGAGGTCATTTAACTGTGTCTGGGTACTTTGCCAGCATTGAGTGAGCTCTCTGAGTGTCTTGATTAATGCAGCCCTGAATTCTGTTTCACTTAGATTTGATTCCAAGTGTGCAAGGTCCTTTACTAAAGACTGCCCCTGATCTTTTGGAGGGGCTTTGGATTCTGAGGTGTGCATTGTGTT
>PVKE010040191.1:0-14693 GCA_004027555.1 Craseonycteris thonglongyai
AAAAAACCTGAAAACCTTAATCTTTAAAGATGTTTGTACCCGCATGTTCATCGCAGCACTGTTCACAGTGGCCAGAACATGGAAACAACCAAAATGCCCTTTGATAGATGACTGGATAAAGAAGATGTGGTACATTTACACAATGGAATACTACTCAGCGATAAGAAATGATGAAATACAGTCATTTGTGACAACATGGGTGGACCTAGAGACCATCTTATTAAGCGAAATAAGTCAGACTGAAAGAGTCCGGAAACATATGACCTCACTTATAGGTGGAATATAAAACTGAAAGTAACAAAGACACAGAGACCTATGGACACACTCAATAACTTGGTGATTGCCTGAGGGAAGGGGAGGAGGTGGGAAGGAGAGAGGGAGGGGAGGTGGGAGAGGGCACCAGCATAATGGACACACTCAATAGTTTGGTGGTTACCAGGGGAGAGGGGAGGAGGGGGGAGGGACAGTTTTGTGGGGAGGTGGGAGTGGGCACCAGATGTATAGTGGTGGAGGGGGACCTGATTCTGGGAGGTGGGTACATAATGCTATGCATGGGTGATATGATGTGAACTTGTACTTTTGGAAACTACCTAATTGTTACCAACCAATGTCACCCCATTAAATTTAACAATAAAATATAAAGAATGAAAGAAAAAAGTTTACGGTGGCCAAGTTGTAGAATCAACTAAAATGTCCTCTGATAGATGACTGGATAAAGAAGTTGTGGTACATTTACACAATGGAATACTACTTAGCGATAAGAAAAGATGAAATACAGTTATTTGTGACAACATGGACCGACCTTGACAACATTTTAAGCGAAATAAGTCAGACTGCAAGAATCAATAAACATATGACCTCATTCATAGGTGGAATATAAAACTGAAAGGAACAAAGAAACAAAGACTCATGGACATAGTCAATAGTGTAGTGGTTCCCTGAGGGGCGTGGGGTGGGGTGGAGAAAAGAGGGGGAATCAAACATACAGTGATGGAAAGTGAGCTGATTCTGGGTGGTGAGCACATAATGTGATGTATAGACAATGTAATATAGAATTGTACACCTGGAAACAATGTAATTGATATTAACCAATGTCACCCCAATAAATTTAACAAAAAAATAGTCATTTCACTAATTTTTTTACTTTTGTTAAAGCTAACATCTTCCTGCTTTTTGTCAGAAGAGAGATCATAAAATTGATTTAAAAAAAATAACTACAGAAAAATTTAACTTGCATGTGTGGCTCACAGTATATTTCTTTTGGACAGTGCTGGTCTAGCTCTGTCCATGTTAGTATAACTGTATTGTATCTTTGTCGTTTTAACCATAGTTAACGTTCTTGTGTGGCTGATTTACTTTCTCCTCATATTTTCCCTGTGACTATGTTAACTTTTTATCATAGTTGCTTTATTTGTTTTGGAAATCTTATTTTTAAAATAGGTCTCTGTGAGTTAGACAATGAACAACATAATCGGAAAATTATTTTGATAGACTCTGGAGACAATGCTCTCAAATAAAGGATCTTTGAGTGGTACTTTTTCAGTGGAAAGTCCTGTCAAATTTTCATTGTTGATATACTACACAACAAGCACACAGGAGAATCAATTGATTCAGAGTAATTCCCTTGCATCCCTATTAGAGGAGTAGATGTTGCATGTCTTTTGAGAAGAGAACTCTGAACAGTTGCTAAAAGATGGGAGCTGTTTTTTGTAGCATCACTCTTAGTTTCAAGAAGGCGTGGTCAAGTTGGATTTTTTTTTTTACTTTAATTACATTTCTAACTTTGAAACTTAAATTTCATACATGTAAAACATATGTGTCCATGTTCATGTCTTCAGTGCATCTGGTTATGCTAAGAGAACATATGAACCCTCTCATCCGGGGTTGAGAATGATGATTTTCATTGACTCCTAACTCCATCATGTCCGAGCTGTTGGTCTTAGGCAAGCTTAGTTCATCTCTCCAAGCCATATTTTCTCAAATGTAGCATCAAAATAATTATAAGAGCTACTCACTGAGTTGTTATGAGAATTCACTGAGATAATTATCCAAAGTTTTTCACACAATATCTGGCATATTAGTATTCAATAAATATTAACTGGCCTTATAATATAACTTTGATTATGAAAACATAGTCTTCATTTATCTCCCCATGTTTTGGCCCTGTATTCTTCTTGGGAAGAATCAACAGGAGGTTATGTGATTTTTCCATTTTTTATGAGTTAAAAGCACTCTTGGTATTAGAAATCAAGTTTCAACCCTTCTATGCCCTGGGCCAGGATCCAGAAATTATTATTAGCCACTATTCAGATTCTGGGAGAGAAGCTGGGGTGACTCTAGTCCTAACATCCTTTATTAAAGTCAGGAACCTTACATTGATCCTGACACTGTCATTTGTATCACTTATGCCTCATAGGCACTGAGAGGGTTGGGGACAACCCAGTTAAACTTAGACGGTGAGAGCAAACTGAAAGAAACATGATTTGGGATTGGATCTTTCCCATAATAGGATAGAGGTGAGGATAGGAACGGCAGGCCGGACACAAATCAGGGATTATAGCAATAAATAGACATGTTCATCATTGGGGGTTCAATGTATGAGGGGGGACCCCGCAAAAAACATAATTATCATCGGGAGGGTGGGCCCCTTGTAGTACAGGCTTTCCCTGCTGAATGAATGTTCTAGGAACCCACCTGCATTAGTGCACCAGCTGACGTTGTTGTGAGAGGCGGTGCTCAGTTTCAGTGAATTTTTTGGAGACTCTTTCAACGACGTGTTTACCCATTTCATGATGTGTGATTTACACAGACAACATGTGGCATGACAATGTACCTACTCACATCGCACAGAGTGTTCTGAAGTTTTTGACCAAAATGGCATGACCCCATGCCCCACTCTTCCTATTCACCTGAGCTTATCCTGAGTAACTTATTTTTGTTTCCTTGGCTGAAAAATGTTCTCAAAGGGAAACATTTTGCTGATGTACAAGAGGTGAAACAAAAGGCAGAAGCACTAAAAGGTATCAAAATCGACGAGTTCAAAAACTGTTTTGATTCGTGTGAAAAGCATCTTAATAGGTGTATTGCAGCAAATGGAGAGTACTCTGAAGGTGACTAAAGTTTAAACATGTAAGAATAAAGACACATCTTTTGTATAAATTCCGGTTTTGGGGAAAGTCTCCTGTATCTGACCACCAGACCACGCCCAGCCACCAGGCTTCTTGACATTGGCCACATTTGAGGATCCACTTAGTTCACATGTGGGGCATCAATTAGAAGAGCTTAGATGAAAATACCGGGACTCAGTATTGCAGAGGAGAGTTAGAAAAGATAGGATGACAGTCCTGGGTGTACTGGGCTTGCTGCTAGGGTAGAGGCTCAGGAAGGAATCTGTTCACTAGAATCACCTATGAAGAAGATGGCAGCCCAGTAACAAGTAGAAGCTAGTTCTGAGGACTAAGCCTCAACAGACTTGGACCAAGATCAGCTTGATGCTGATTTTTCTTTTAAAGAACCCAACTGATTCAATATTGTTCTTTAAATCTCACTTGCTTGAGTTCCAAAATTCAGGGGACTGAGTGATCCCCTATCCAGGAAGAGAAGGAATACAGAGAAATAGTCAGGTTATAATAATCCCAACAGCCAGTTTGGCAAATATGAGTATCAGCAAGACTGGGAAATCTCAGGATTACCTTTAACTGGTACATAGGACTGGGATCCAAAGACTCCTTTAGAAGACAAAACCTGCAGTTAGTTATAGAGTCAGGCTGCTGGATCCACCATTCACTCTCTGTGCCTATGGGCAAATTACTTTGCTTTTCTAAGTCTCAGCCTACTCATCTGTAAAATGTAGATAAATTACAGGACACACTCCATGGGAGTTCTGTAAGATTTAACTTAGATAACCTAAAATACCTGGCATATATTTCTAAGTACTCAGTATATGTTAATAATGATTATTATCTACTTAATCTTAGTTTTCCTATTGGCAGTGTTACAGTAGACAACATACTTCCTTGATAATTTCAGTATCATGATCCTTTTAGCTCATAAATTCTTTGTGACCCAAGCAAATTGTAGACCCAGTGTTTGTAGTATCTAACAAATATACCGACATAGTAAACATTTCAATGTATGAACAAATATCTAAGGCTCTTGGTCAAGGATCAAAGTTCCCAAGGAACTTCTGAACAAAATAAAGGATGGAAGAATACAACATGAAAAGAGGAATTGGATAGGGTGGATTTCTAGCAGGAGTGAAAATGCAACTTGGCAAAATAAGCTTCCATCCAGATAGCAGTATAACACCGTCATGTCATTGCACAATATATGATAACATGAAGGACAGCTACTAGTAGTTCGTACTCTCCATAAGTACTGTCTCTTGCTCCCACCCATTCCCACTCATTCTCATTGCTAGCACCCACCATCTGTCCCCTGGGTACTACCACGGCCTCCTCGCTGGTCTCCCTCTGTCTTCTTCAGATTCATTTTCTCCATGTCACAGGACTGATCTTTCTCAAAACCTACAATAGACAGTTTCGCTCCTTCCTGCTCAAACCCCTCCAATGGAATAAAAAACAAGAACAAATCTTTAACCTACAAGGCTCATTTTCTGACCCCTGCCAGCCTCACCAGCCCTTCCACTGTACTCCCTCTTGATCCATCTCTACTTCCTGCAAGTCCTCAAACATCTGCGCTTCTCTCTGCCTTGAGGTCTTCCAGCTAAAAGGTCCCAGGCACCAAAATGGATTTTCTCCCACTCCTTTCCTTCTTCTGTCTCCCCCGTTCCCCCAAGTGATACTTTCCTTGATTTCTTTGACCTGGCCAGCTTCCATTGTTAAATGCTCTCTTTGTACTCTGCCCTTTGTGTGTGTGTGTGTGTGTGTGTGGTAAGTACATCATCACACCTTTATTAAATAATCTGTTGAGTGTCTGGCTACTCAATTAGAATGTAAATATCATGAGGATATAAAAAGCAGTCTGCCTTGTTTCTTTTGGTATTCGGAATGCCTAATGTGACATCTGGAAAATGGTGGATGATGATTAAATATTTGTTAAAGAATGGACAAAAGAGTAAAATAAATAAATCCAAGACAGAACAAAGACATGTGGCAATTTAAGAAAATAACCTCAAAAGGACACTAGGGTGAAGAGAGAGGAAGTTAACTTTTAAAAACTAATCTCAAAATGACACAGGTTGAAGGGAGAGGAAGAGAGATATAGAAGTTATGCTGGAAAAACTAGAGAAATAATGAGTAATGGGGTAATTTTATGAAGTGAGAATGTGTAAAAGAGACAGAGTATCCTGGGAATCACTAGAGGTAAAGTGGAGGACAATTTGCAAAACCTAGAGAAAGAAAGAGGCAGTCAGGCATAGGGAACTGCAACCTAAGCAGACAAGCACCTTGTGTAGAGGGTAATGACTTAGTAATCCTTGGGGACCAAAGTGGAGGAAACTGACTTGTTAGTGGTGTGCTTTATTTAGCTGACCGAGATACACACATGACGATGGCCAACTTTTCTAATATTAGTTTTCCTTGCTGCCTTGCAGGTGGGCCTGAAAATTCCTGATGAGCACTTCACAGTCTGCAAAGCTCTGTGAATGTTAGGATGTTAGTATTTTAACAACAGAAAGACTTGCAAAGCTGCTGAATGCTAAAGCAAACACTGATGTATATTCAATTCCAAGACTTCATTCTTTCCCGGAAAGTGCCATAATGGATCTTTTCTAACTTGATGCATCTTTATAACACTCATTTACCTACATAGCAAACCTCTTTCCCAATATCTCTCTACATTTTTCATATCGCTTCTTTTCCTAGGGATTTTTAGCAGCAGATAAGGATCAATTCAAATACTTAGAATAAATGTTCACCTTCTCTGTCCTTTTCCTGGGTGCCACATTGCATGTATGCCTCAAGATTCCTCTTATTTAACTGTCATATCCTAAGGGCCATCTTTGCTCACTGGGAAGGGGGAGTGGAGGGAGGAGCCTGTTGCTACTGTTCAGTGCAGAAACACACTCCCCAGGGGAATGAATTCCTGCTGAAATTGATAAGAAAGGAGATTTGGCTTAGTAATGACAGCTTTTGTATCTGGGAGTCCTGCCACTTAGGATCAATTGCGTCTCTCTTTCTGCAGCCCTCCTTATTTGGCCTGTTTCCTCAGACAAATTTCAATGGTTCTTCCCCCTGATACCTTACTTTCCCCCTTCCTGCCACCTTTGTTCTCAGGTTTTCTCCTATCTTGTCTCCTCTTTTCCTTCTTTTTTCTTCCTGCAGCCACTTAAACTTTTTATCTTCCCACCAAGTATGATCGGTTTTCCCCTTTTGTTACACCTGAGCCTTAGAATGACTCCAGGCTATAGGACATCAGTCAGAAATGTATGTCCCAACTCTGGGCTTGTTATCCTGCCTGGCTCCCCTGCCACCACTGGACTCTGACAGTTGTTATTAACTCTGCAGTCTCTTTTAGTGACCGTAACTTGTCTCTATTCCAGAGTGCTTTCTACTTCCTAATCTTTTGTCTGTGCCTTTCTTGTTATTTCAGTATTATAAACATATGGCTTATAATTTCTGTATGAGTATTTTTTTTTCTTTTCTAGTGGCTGTTTTATTTATTGTTAAATTTAATGAGGTTACATTGGTTGGTAACAAATAGATAGTTTACAGATGTACAAGTCCCCATGTATGAGTATTTTAAAACCCGCTTATCAAAATTTTATAAGACCATGGAGTCTATTATAATAAAGTTTACTATTCAATAGATTTGTGCACCATCCAGGGCAATCGCAATCCTTGATGCAAGATTAAGAAGAACAGAGTGCGGGAGGCTCCACCTTTTACTGCCCATCATGACTCCAAGGACAAGTATTTGAACATTTCTTCATCTCAGTTTCCACATCTGTGGAATGGGAGTGACAAAAGTATCTACCTCATAGGATTGTCATTAGTGTTAAATGAATCCATACATGTGAAAATGTTATCAGAAAGCCTGTACATAGTTGCTGCTCAATAAATTTTAATGATTAAGTTTATTTATTATTATTTAAATTGAAACCTGACATAATATGCATCCATATTATCAGTCTCATAAAGAGATGTCATTCTTTTTTAAGCCTCAATTTTTCTCGTGATACTTCTTACTGCTGCACCTCCGAGTATTGCCTTTTGGTTGTGTTTTTCGTAACTCTGCTATTTACAGAAGGTGTCTATTCCTGTCCATCTATAGAGAGTTCCATTTCTGAAATTACATTTTTTCTCTCACTGATCTGAGTCTCTTGCTTATTTTGTTTCTTACAAATCATTCCATAATAGATGTTTGTACCAAGAAAATGAACACTTTTGTATCATGTTCTGGTTTCCCTCTTTGAAATGCAGTTCAGGGAGGTGATACTAATTTTTAAGCACTCCTAATTTTGAGCTTTTGTTACCATGGAAACCACAGCTGTCATCCTGCACCATGACAGCAGCAATCACCCCTGCCAGTTCACAGACCCAAATTTCAGACAATCAAAGACAAAGCCATGGGAGGCCTGTTGGTTGAGCGTTTTCTCTTTCATGGTGTCAAGGGAGCACAGCTCAGGAGTTCTTCTAACTTGTCAGAACCGGAAGAGGCATGTCGATGGAGCACTGAATGCCTCCTTCCAGCCAACGTGTCAGTCCCAAACACTTTTTTGATTCTCTGGAAATAAGGTTGTAAAAAAGTAATTGCTGACACCATTTTAACCATAGCACTTTAAGTATGTGGCTGTAATTAAAGTAGGAATCTTATTATACTGGACCTCTGAGAGCCTAGCAACTATGCCATTCAGATCTCAGGATTTACAAAGCAAGCAAACTTTGACTCTTGCTGTCTCTGCTGTGTTGGCCACGTGCTTCCTTTGTGGCTCTCCTAGTTACAGCTCCTGTAGAAAACCACCTCTCTTCTGGAAAACAGCAATACGCATTTGTGTTCAGAACGCTGCCCTGCAGCTAGGAGGCCAAGGCTTTCAGCACACTGAACTCTGAAACGTCTTAAAGGAGCTGCTTTCTCCTTTGATTTCCCCTAGAATGAAATGTTTATATAGTGTGCAGGGAGACTACATTCCGCCAAGACATTTCAGTTAAAATTTGAAGAGGGCTCTGTTCTTTCGATGGGATGTCATATCCATTTTGCTCTTATTTTACTTGGTAGATGACGGAGAAATTGTGTACAGCTGCTAGTTAAGAAGACCCAAAGATAAAGGCTTTAAAAATCAGTTGATTCTTTTTCTCCTGTGATAGGAATTTTCAAGGATGGCGGTTCACATGTGACAATGCCACCTACTCTAATGAGATCCAGGCACCTCCCTTTTTTCCTGCCTGGACATCCTTCTCATGTGGCTGTTGCCTGGAAGCCCCAAGACAGTTGCCAGAGTTTCATCCGTCTCATCCAAGACCCCAGGAGGAAAAAAGGGAGGGGTCGCATCCTACTTGAGTCATCTTTTTATTTAAAGTTTTTTTTGTTTGTTTGTTTGTTTTAAATTTTTATTTTTATTTTATTTTTGACAGAAAGAGAGAGAGATACAGAGACAGAGAGAGAACTGAACTGGGGGAACTCCCCTATTCAGCATGTGGGTCCGCACGGGCCGGAGCCGGGATTCGATCCTCGGTCCCCGGGGCTTCAAAGCGAGCGCTTAACCCACTGAGCCATCCCGGCTTTCCCAATTTAAAGTTTTTCCCTGAAATCTCATCTAAAACTTCCGCTCACATCTTTTTGGCCAGAATTTAGTCTTACGAAAAATATATAGTTGAATATGTTGCCTGAATATATTGCCGTCTCTCCAAAAATATCAGCATTCTGTAAAGAAGAAGGGAAGAAGGGTTTTGGTTTGGAAATTAACAATCTTTTTCACACTGTCAATGTAGATAAACAAATATAAACAGCAGATTCCCCTCTCTCCATGCTGTGGTGTTTATTTCCATAATAAATACTTATTTATTCAGCATAAAAATAATCACAATGCTGCATTTTTTCTGTTGGTAGTAAATTATTTTTCACCACAATAAATTTAGCCGCAGCATAATTCTTAACTGTTTTTCTGAATCATAAAATATTCTATTTTTTGTGTCGTTTTCCTGTTACTTTAATGTTTTCAATTATTTGATAGTGAATCATTGGGCATAACATTTTGGGGACCAGCTAAAAAGAATGTTTAGTTCTCATCCACATTGTATTTCTTAATATTTTGAATTAAAGCAAATTTCTTATAAACCAAAACTTCTGTACATCTATGTTTAAGAAGCTAACGGTCATGCCCTTGCTACATTTCATGTACAAATAGCCCCTGCCTCTGTGATTAGCCCACCATATTCATTTGATGTACTCTCTCATGAGGAATTCTCTCAAGAACTTTTTATTGTGGTAAATTATACGTAACAAACTTGCCATTTTTTTTTTTAAAGATTTATTTTATTGTTTTTGACAGAGAGAAAGAGAGAGAGAGAGAGAGAGAGAGAGAGAGAGAGAGAGAAGGAAGAGGACCCAGAACAGTCTCCATAGTTGCACATCATAGGTTTTTCCACATAGTTTCATTTCACAGGTGGGCGGGGCTGCACAGGGCAGGAACTGGGCCGGGGTCTCTCCCTGATGAGAACTGAACTGGGGGAGCTCCCCAGTTCAGCATATGGGTCCACACGGGCAGGGGCCGGGATTCGATCCTTGGTCCCCGGCGCTGCAAAGTGAGCGCTTAACCCACTGAGCCATCCCGGCTTCCCCTAAAAACTTGCCATCTTAACAAGTCTTAAGTGTACTGTTCAGTGGCATTAAGTATGTTCGCATTGTTATGGAATACCCACTGTGCTTTTACTTCTTTCTTAGACCTAATTCTTTTCTTTTCTACCGTATTACCTGGCACAAAGTTAATGTTCCACCTATGTTTGCTCATGCAGGTGAATTTTTAGGCAACAAGTAGTCAAGTTCCTATCGTATTTATATGAGATTACAGTGATTAAGGCAGTAGATTCTCAGTTAACCAGCACCCTTTCTGCATAAATGTATTATTTCTTGGACTCTTTTTTTTTTTTGCTGATTGCTTGAGAGTGGCAGGTTGCTTGAGTTCCAATTAATGGAGAATCTACCGTATTTTGTAACTGGCCACAAACAGGTCTCATTGGACCATGTACTACTTAACAGTGAACTTTCTTATCTAAAACAGTGTACTAGGATTTTATGCAGTTATAGCACCTTCATCCCACAACCCCTAAAACTAAATTGAAGACATGCGGAATTCCTAATGGCTAAAATTGTTTTTATGAAAGGGATAATTTACAGTCTCTTCTGAATCCAATGCATTACCATACTAGCTTAATAATAGTCTAAAAAAGTTTCTCATTTTTAATCTTCTTTATGATAACTATAACAGAACCTTCTTTTCTTTTTATATTCTATTTCATTCTGATTTGCTATAATCTGTAGAATCTATTTCATTTTCTTTGGCAATCCAGTGGTTCAAAATAATGAAATCCACCAGTACAGAAAATATCTAATGAGGGGAAGCCGGGATGGCTCAGTGGGTTAAGCGCTCATTTTGTAGCGCCGGGGACCGAGGATCGAATCTTGGCCCCGGCCCCGGCCCGTGTGGACCCATATGAGTGCCCCCAGTTCAGTTCTCTCTCTGTATCTCTCTCTCTGTATCTCTCTCTCTCTCTCTCTCTGTCAAAAACAATGAGAGGAAAAAAAAAAGAAAGAAAATATCTAATGAGATCTCCCCCACCACACACACAAAAATACACATGTGTATAGAAAACCTCACAGGCTCTTTATGACCCCAGAGCAAGAAGATAGGCTTACAGCCTCCTTTAGTTATTCAACCAACAAGGTTGAAAACAACTTTAATTGTAACATTAGTAATCATGCTTTCCACATTTCCTTAGTGCCTTTTTTCCCCATGAGTAGAGAATATACTATTTTTACATGAAGTTTTCTTGGCAGGTAGGGCAACCAACCATGACACATGGAGAAATAGAAGTCATGCGAATTTTTTGAAAATCTGAAATAAGAAGCCACTTTCTCCAGCTCAGCGCTGTGCTCTAGCATCTTCCCCATGCACAGTGCTCCTAGGAAATCGCACGTCAGTGCTACATCCCTTCTGTGCATGCGACCCTCGGGCCACCTTATTCTTGGGCTAGCTTCCGGTTAGGGTCTGGGTCTTGTTGTAAAGAATAGCATGTGTTAGGCTAATAATTTGTGTGTTCTTTGGGTAACCTATTTTTGGTACAAGGATGTATAATCCACATATATTTTTATCTTGGAATTTTGTTTTGGACAGACAATTATAACTTGTAAAATCAGGAGAGTGCTGTTGATCTTTAAATTAGTAACAGACATTGTAAATATGATCATAAGCAATAAATAATGCATTTTTCAATCACTGTTCCTGCTTCTAGACTGCTTTAGTATACACACATAGTTTGAGTATTAGGACCTCTAGAGGTGAAGCTATTTGTTACATAATTTGCACTATTCTGGGGAAGCCAGGATGGCTTAATGGGTTAAGTGCTCGCTTTTCAGCCCCAGGGTCTGAGGATTAAGTCCCAGCGTGCAGATCCATGTGCTGAACTGGGGTGTGGCCCCGGTTAGGTTCTCTCAGGGGTGAGTTTCCCAAGTGGGAGGCCCCCAATTGGGCCCCCAGCTCATGGGAGCATGCCTCCCATGCTGGAGACCCCTGGCCTGGTTCCTGCCCTGCACAGCCCCCGCCCACCTGTGTGGAACAAAACCATGTTGAAAACTGATGATGTACAACTATGGAGACTACTCTGGGCCCTCCCTCTTCTCTCTGTCTCTCTATCAAAAACAATAAAATAACTCTAAAAATAAATTTGCACTATCCTAAAACCACTATGAGGCATTAGTGATAGATGGTGTTTTATAATAGAAATTTAGAGGGATAGAATTGCATGTGATGTTGGAGGATGTTTGTGATTTTTAACTGTCACTGGAAAACAAAAACCATTATTATGATATATATAGTGTGTGTATTAAAGTATATGAAATATGTGTACTATACATCATAAAATATACATGGCAGTGGATTAAAAATAGAACTTCTAATAAGTGTAATAAGTTCACATTTCATTCAATCACTCTACACCTATCGGGTGACTATTATATATGAGCCACTGTACTGGTCACTGGTTTTATGATGGATTAGAGACAGAATTTTCTGAATATTCATTTACGTGGAAGGTGATGATAAGAAAAAGAGGAAGTATAAAAATAAGGGTAAATATGTATTATCTAGCTTTCTCCATAATGCATACCATTTTACTTAAGATATGTACTATAATAAAGCAGTGGTTAAGCTTCAGTCTTTTAGTCAGAGAGACTTAAATTTGTATCATTGTTTACTTTCCATCATGAGTAATGTGTGACCATGAGCTAATTATTTACCCATTTTGAATTTCTGTTCTGTAGATTGGAAGATGATACCTCCTTCTAGGTTTATTTTTGAAAAGGGAATTAAATGAAATAAGCACTATCAGGTACATAGCATGGTGCCTGGCACAGAGCAAGTATTTACTATATGCTCCCTACTTCTCTTTATATCATTATTTTGGTTAAGCTATATCCTATTTATGGGGAGAAAAACTTACATATAGTATACATAAGTAATTATGCACATTCAAAATAAGTATTCTATACACAGAAAGAGGTTAATGTCACTATACCATATCTTAATGCTAACCAAAAATTTTCTGGATAAACTTAAATATTAAAATGCAAAAGATAACTTGAACCTCTTTTTCATGAAGTTTAGGTCATTAATGCTAGTGATTAAGACTAATGTGTTTTCTCTGAAGAAAGCTTTCTCCTTTTTTGTTTTAGTTTAATTGAAGTGTACTTGATATATAAAATTAAAAGATATTTAAAATCTAGGGGGGGATCAAAGATGGCGGCATGAGAGGAGAACGCCCATAACTGCCTGGGAAGGGCCTTGTGAACAGAGGGGAATCCACAGGGGAAACCCAGAGAAGCAACCTCAACTAAGAGAACCACACAACACGGAACAACACACAAAGGTTAGAGAAAAAAGGGGAGAGCGGGAGAGGGAAAGGGAAGCAGCGGTTCGGGGACAGAGACTCGGAGCGCGGCCCGGGGCTGGCAAAAACCAAGGGGGATTGGGGGACTACAGTCAAAGTGGAGCTGGATCGAGGGCGGGCTGGAAGCCGAGACCTAGGGAGCGTGGAATCCCCACAAGACTGTGGACAATTTAACATCCAAACTCAAGGGACAGCACACAGTGCCCTAATCAGATCACAGAGCCTAAAGTGGAACAGGGACTGTGGAGCAGGGCGGCTGCACTTCCCGGCGGGCGGGGTGAGAGCAGGGCACCAGCCCGCAACGGCTCAGCACCCCTGATTTATGGAGGAGATTGACTGTGAGGGAGCGCCTTCTGAGGACAGGGCTCTTGGAGTGAGGGCTGGGGCTTGAGTGGGCATAGCTGCATTGGACGTGCTTGGAGTGAATCCGGCGGTCTCAACAGAGCCGGGAGCATAAAGTGGCTGCTGCCCGAGCTACTGCCTGTGCGCACAGGGCTTTCGGCGCCCCACCCACCGGGCCGCAGCGACACCGCTGCCTGCTTGTCAGCGCACAATTGGGCTTTTGCTGCCCCGCTTACCAGGCCGCTGCAGCGCCGCTACCTGCCTGCCAGTGCGCAATTGGGCTTTTGGTGCCTGTTCACCAGGCCGCAGCAGCGCCGCTGTGTGCAAGTACACGGCTAGGCTTTTGGCGCCCTGCCCACCGGGCCGCTGCAGCACTGCTGCCTGCTCGCGAGCACACAGCTTGGAGTTTGGCGTCCCGCCCACTGGGCCTCTGGGGCGTTGTGAACCTCGCACGCAACTGGACTGCCGGCTGGGTCGCTGCGGTGTCATTGCCTGTGCGCGAGACTGCGCGGCCGACCTGGGCCTCTGCCAAGCCCCAGCCCATCCAAGTGCTGCCCTGCAGGCGTGGCTTACACACACGATTGAAGGAGGGGCAGCCAGGAGGTGGAAAGACCAGAGATCCTGCGCCGCGCCAACACTGAACCACCAGCCCCCCTGCTGAAAGAGGAATCTGCTATTGTGTCTCAGGCCCGCCCTAGCTCCTACGCACATGCCCCCACCCCTGGCCACACCTTTACTACCCTGCTATCTAACAGCTAAGACAGCAACCTGAAGTGCCCCAGGGCACAGAAGCTGTATGCTTCCCCCAACCCTCTCCCAAAATCTCCTCCTCCCACAACTGAGCCCAAAAGAAAAAATAAAGAGAAGCCCATCTGATAGGCAACCCCCCCAGAGGGAAAACAGACTCATGCCTAAAGCAAAAAGAACCACATCCAACACAATGCACACCTCAGAATCCAAAGCCCCTCCAGAAGATCAGGGGCAGTCTTTAGTAAAGGACCTTGCACACTTGGAATCAAATCTAAGTGAAACAGAATTCAGGGCTGCATTAATCAAGACACTCAGAGAGCTCACTCAATGCTGGCAAAGTAACCAGACACAGTTAAATGACCTCAACAAGAAATTTTCTGAGCAAAATGAGTACTTTACCAACAAAATTGAGAAGCTAGAGCAGAACCAAAAGGAACTCCTTGAAATGAAAGGCATCATGGGAGAGCTGAAAAAAGAACTGACCAGCATAGGAAACAGGGCTGACCAGCTAGAGGAAAGGATGAGTGAAATTGAAGA
>PVKE010040192.1:0-14692 GCA_004027555.1 Craseonycteris thonglongyai
CTCTGACTCTGGCCAATCTGAGCAGGCTTTTTACTAGAACACAGTGTAGCTTCGGGTACAGAACATGTATAATTTGCATGCATAAAAAGCCTGCTTGGATTGGCTGAGTTAGAGAGGCGGTCCGAGCAGCCTTGCAGTGATTGGTGCGGGATCGAGTTGGAAAATTCATTTAGCGGCATATCCAGATGATTTTCGGGATCGAGTTGGAAAATTCGTTTAGCGGCATATTGAGACGTTTTTCGGGATATACTCGGCGTATAAGACGACCCCTGGTTTTCGGTTGACTTTTTTTTGTTTCAAAAGTCATCTTATACGCCAGAAAATACGGTACAGTGATCCCTCATTTTTCGCGGTTAATGGGGACCAGAACCTTCCGCGAAAGCTGAAAATCCGCGAAGTAGGATTTGCCCCTAGGAATTTTCTCATGGGTCGATGTTGCACCGGAAACCAATCCCGCGCCTTTATGAGAGCCCGTGGGATGGACTCTGAGTCAGCTCATCTCTTTGTTTGACACGCAGGGATCCTTCTCTCTCGCGCATCCACATGAAACAACGTTCCTTTCCGCAATGTGGCTGCCGACATGGTTGTATTTTTTCATTTTTATTTTTTGATGACTATTTTGGGGGAACCCGCGAAGCACTGAAGCCGCAAAACATGAAGCGCGAAGTGGCGAGGGAACACTGTATATGCAGAACCGCCGCTCAACAGGTAACCCTGGGATGGCTAAGGAACAAAGGTTCTTGCCTCCCATGTGGAAGTCCCCCAGTTCGGTTTCTGCCTCATGCGGCCCCACATCTACCTGTGTGGAATGAAACTATGTCATGACTAATGATGTACAAGTATGGAGACTGCTCTGGGCTCCCCTCACCCCCAACCTCTCTCAAAATAATAAAATAAATCTCAAAAAAGAAAGGATGTGAGGAAACCGGGATGGCTCAGTGGGTTAAGCACTCACTTTGCAGCACCAGGGTCCGAGGATTGAATCCTGGCCCCAGCCTGTGCGGACCCATGTGCTGAACTGGGGAGTTCCCCAGGTTCAGTTCTCCCTCTGTCTCTGTATCTCTCTTTCTCTCTCTGTCAAAAACAATAAAAAAAAAGATAGGATAATCAACATTAAAGAAATATCAAAAGCAACAAAATGCAACAGTTGTGTATTAGAAGCAGACAAACTGTTTTGCTCCTTTCAGAGATGTTAACATAAGTCCTGACCTACACCGCCTCCAGAGAGCTACTCGCTTGTCACATGAGATGTAAAGGTCCATAATTCAAAAAGTTCATAGAGGAAACATACCGAACTTATAGATCATTTTAACATCAGCCTTTCTGGAATGTTTTTGTCATTACTAAAGATAAGCCATCCCCTAGTTTGGTAGAAGAACCCTACATGTGTTGCATCCTTCACAACCATAGAGGGAATTCCATTTCACCTTTCTTTTGCCCATCCCATAGTACTACTGGTAGTAGAGCATTGTCCCAATTTTAAACAGTAACATCAAGTTTAAACTTAGAGGGGTCAAGAAATTTTTACAGTGCAGAAGAACCAGAATTGGTTTCCAAATTCAGTTTCATGAACTCTAGAATCTGCACACGATAGAAAACTGCCTCTGCTTTATAACTCTGGTAAACATAGGAATCAACCTGCAAAGCTATTATGCATGGAAGCATTTAATGCTATGATTATAACATACTACTTGTGTGTGGGTGACACATACTACGAGTCCATAAAATTCTAGTTCTCTCACTATTTCCCTTTATAATTGGTAAAAACATTTCTTATTTAAAAATAGCAACAAAAGACTGCACATGGGGTCTGTGTAAAGAATGCACTTCATTTTTTTTTTGTAAACATATTTACTGTATTGGTATCATTTTGTAGGGAAATGCACCCCTTATGTTGATGCTTCTAGTAAGTCTCTCTACAGCAACAGCATAGACTGTACATACATAATGGTAATTTTAGAGTGGAAACATATCAATCACAATTTGTACATATAATTTTAGAAGACATATTATGTTTTACAGTGTCTCCAAGGAATGTGTTTGTTCTGCAAGGTAATAAAATGCAGCTTTACAATAAATGTTAGTGAAATTATTCCACTGTGTTCTAGCTTACACTCAAACTGCTTGCAAAACTGGACCTTGACATGCACACATTTGACAACTCTGAACCATTTGGAATCTTGACTCTTATTCCAAAATTTTCCTCTTTTATACAACTAAAACAGACTCTTGTTTTCTTAGTATAATTTACTCTCAGCTTGCATCCCCAAATTTTTACTTTAGGTCATACAAGTTCAGGTTTTTAAGTTTTTTTCTCCAATTACCCTATTCAAACACTGGAAGGTACATAAATTGTAACCTATATCTAATATCTTTCTCAGAGTCCATGTCATGGAACTAACTTATAATGAGATCTTTTTGGCTTCTCAAGTAAAACTATAGTAAATCTTGGAAAATATCCAAGACATATCTGTCTTGCATCAAATTCTGCTCTAGAGAATGTGGTGATATAAAGGTAGACAATAGTAAATATCTCTCTAGCTCAAGTAAAACAGTCATTTTAATTAAATATTAATTTGTTTCCTGTGACACTTTACAGTTTTTATAGAGATTTTAAATATCTCATTCTTCACAGCAGCCATGTGTAATAGGTAGAATACATAGATATTATACTCACAATTACCCTAGAGGAAACTAAAACTCTAAGACAACAAGGAGCCTGTCTAAGATTAGACACCTGGAAAGAATTAAAGATGATTTCAGATTGAAGATTTCTGACTCTTTTTCCAGAGCTCTTCTTACCACACTGTTAAGTCTAAGTTTAAAAAAAATAGCTGAAATGAGGTTACTCATAAACTTATGGGTAAATATAAGTACAATATTTTCTTTGGGGCCAAATATACAAAGATATCTTATAGTAGTCATTCTTAGTTTGGAAATACAGGTTTTTCCTGCAACTATCAAGGTTTCATTCTGCAAAGAAGATAATTTGAAATAATATTTTTTTGAGAATATTAAAGATTTTAAATCTATGAGTAATGAAGGGAGACTTGTTCAATCATATATTAAACTATATTAAAGAATTAACAAATTAAAAAATTTGGAGATGGGGGATGCCGAGATGGCTCAGTGGGTTGAGCGCTCATTGGTAGACTTGGGGTCCAAGGATCAAATCCCGGTCCGGCCCGGCCCGTGCAGACACATATGATGAACTGGGGTGTGTCCCCAGTTCAGTTCTCATCAGGGTGAACCTCCCACGTGGGAGGCCACTGGTTCAGCTCCCACCTGAGTCATTCTTCCCATGCGGGATGCCCCCAGCTGATTCCTGCCCTGTACAATCTCATGCCCACCTATGAAATGAAAACTATGGATAAAAGTAATGACATGCAATTATGGAGATTGCTTTGGGCCCTCCCCTCCCACCCCCATGTGTGTGTGTGTGTGTCTGTCTCTTTCTCTGTCAAAAACAATAAAAATCTTTAAAAGTATTGGTGATGGTGCAAGATGAAACAGACCAACTATAGTAAGGAATTTATTATATTCCCAAAGAAAAAGAGGTAGAACAGTTAAACTTTTCAAATATTGGTATTAGAAAAATTATCCCTTCTTTCTATCCATCTCACAACAGAGAATTAAATATATTTCAAATGGATTAAAGAGTTAAATGCATATAAAATGTGTAAGTAGAAGTAGGTGTTTAACAAACTGAGGTTGCTTAATATAGTTGCCCAAGTTGTATGCTGCACACTCAGGAATTGTAGTCACATAGACTGCAGTATGAATGGCACACCCTCTTGGGTGAGCAATGTTAGCACTTTGTAATTGATTTTTGATTGGAGAAGGAATTTTTAAATGAGAAAGTAATATAAAATTACATAAAAAGAGATTAATAGATTTGACCACCTAAACACATTTAAATATTATATGTCAAGCATCATAGAATTAAAAAACAAGAACCGGTATTAGAAAAAACACTTGCAATGCAAATGATAATCTCATAGAGCTTATGTATGAAATATGTATGTATGTATGTGTGTGTGTGTATATATATATAAAATATTGATGATATAATATAATGATATAAAATTTAACTTTACAATATCCAAACCCCAATACCATTTATGACTTACACAAATTAGGATAATATAGAAGGGATTAAAACCCCCAAAATATGAAATGGCTCAACCATAATGTAAAAAGGCATTCTTAAACTTTTTGTGCGAGGACCACATTAGCAGTCTGGTAACTGAATAATGTTTTTAAATACATAAGATAAAATTTTAAAGATTTAAATAGAAACCAATTATCTATTCAAATGCAGCCATAAAATATTAAAATAACTTATGACATAATAATAAAGTTATTTCTTTATTAAAACACTAAATAACAAAATATAGCAGCAGGTTTAATTACCACCATAATTTCAAAGTCTTAATAAGTGTGAATTAAATGTCAAATACCTGCTAACAATTATAGTGTGATACAAAAAAGAACTGTCACAGGTATTGATAATACTACTAGTTAGTTGCCTACATTCATAATAGAAGGAAATGCTAAGTACCAATAAGATATTAGTGGAAAAAAAATTTTTTTTTACCATTCCAAGTTCACAGATTCCCTAAAAGCCATCAGTAGATGTCTTCGGGATCCATGGGCCTTGACTGGAGAACTGCTGCAATAGAAGTCTATTTCTTGCTCATGGAACATTCCTGCATGAGAAGGCAGAGGAGTGGGTTTAGGCACAGCTGAAGGAAGCATCAGAGAGTGAATAAAGGAGACTTGCCACATTAAATATGTGGTTTCTAAAGTTTCTGTCACTGTTCCTATCTCAGCAGCCAAAAGGGGAGGCAGACATGGAGAGCTTTATATGAGAGAGACTTAGGGGCCAGGCCTAGACATGGTATAGTAGAATATGAGTAGACACAATAAACAGAACTTTTTTAGAAATAAGTTGTGTAAAAGAATATTTTGGTTACCAGAGAGTAAAGGGGAGGACAGTGGGGGAATAGAAAGAAGGTATCAAATATATGGAAATAAAAGAACTGAATCTAGGGGGTGAGCACACAATGCAACACATAGACAATGTATTGTAGAACTATACACCTGGAGCCTATGTAATTTTACTAACTAATGTCACCCCAATAAATTTAATTTAAAAGTCACATTTTAGAAAGCAAACCATTAAGATGAATCAAATGTCTTAAAATTTTTCAAACTGAATTCCTTGACCCATCAATTTAATTCCCATGAATATTCTTTTTCTTAAAAATATAATACAAACTGAAGAAAAAATAATGCACAAATTTATCATAGCAGCATTAATTTAAATAACAATATATTATTTATTAAATAGAATATATATATATATATATATATACACACACACACATACACACACACAAAAGAACAAGATCAATTAGCATCATCAATAAAATTGAGGTATATCCATATGATAGGCTATTACATTTATGAATTTGAATAAATAATAGCTGAAATTTCTTGAGTGCTTATGTATGCTAGGCATTGTGCCAATCATTTTACATGCCATAAGTCCTCACAATCACCCCCAGAGATACTTTCTTGATCCTATTTTTTCATAAGATTTATTTTATTGTTTAAGAGAAGGTGAGAGTCAGAGGCGGGAGGGGATGGAAAGCAGGGAGATCCCAGAGCAGTCTGCCTAGTTGTACATCATTAATTGTAACAGTTTCATTCCACACAGGTGGATGTAGGACTACATTGAGTGGGAATTGAATTGGGGGTCTCCTACATGGGAAGTGAGAACCTTCCCTGACACGTCATGGCAGTTACATGTTGTGCTGCAGTTTGACATATGGTTTTGCACGAGCTGAGGCTGCAATTTGATTCCTGAAACTCATGGTTGCAAGGCAAGCACTCAACCTGCTGAGCTATCCCAGCATCCCTCATTTTAAGTGTGAAAAAACTGAATCTCAGCAAAGCTAAGTGCTTTGCTAAGGATTATACAGGTATAGTGAACTCATTGTCTCTGCTGGTTGCTTACCTAAAATCCTCTCTCCTTTCTTTCTTATTCACAGAACTCCATTTTTGTTTGGGGTTGTAATGTGCTCAGCTAAAAATACTCAACCATCATACTAACACAACTGAGAATGGCCATCTACCTGATTATGGCCAATGCAGTTTAAGCAGAAATTGCCACTCTAAAGGAAAACTCGGCTGGAATGAGCCTTTCTAGTCTTTTGGCCTTCATCTTTCTCCTCTTTTCCCAACTCAGCATGTGAAAACTGTATGCGTAGCAGTTATCTTGTAACCAAGGCTAAAAAACAAGCTAAGAATTGCAGGACAGTAGGTTAGGAGAAGCCTGGACCTTGATGAAATTCTTGAGAAACTCACCAGACCATATTTGCCTAAGTCCTTTATCCTGTTTATGTCACAGATGGTAAGTTAGGTGATATCAACTATATTAATATGCATAGAAAGAATGCTGAAAGAAAAGAGACCAATTTTTAATAATGGTTCTCTCTAGGTGGCAAGATTATGAGGGTTAATTTTTAAACAACTTTATAAGAAAATTTTATTATATATGTATCACTTGCTTATTGTAGTGAATTTGCAATTTAAAGGATAGAACAAAGAACAGAACAAAATGTACTAACTTACAATTTTCCTTACATTTATATCTTAAATTGTACATACTAGTTCGTATCCTGCTGAGAAATTACAAGCATTTCTTATTATGAAATATTTTAGAACTATCATGTTAATGGATGCCTATTATTCTAGGGTGTGAATGAATGCAAATTGTTTACATATTTTTCAGTTGTTGAAAATTTTAATTAGTTTAAAATTATTAGTTTTCAAATGAAAATCTTTTGTCTGTTTTACTGACAGCTCACTTAACATAAATTCTCAGAAGTAGGATTTCTGAGAATCTTTGTTGTTATTCTCATGAACTTTTAAAAGGTTGTTCAGAAATACTGCAAAAATACTTGCACCAGGTGTGCATGAAGAAATTCCATCATTTAGAAGCTTTTATTTACCTTCAGCTGATTACTTTCATGCATCTGGTTAAATAAATTTCCAGAGTAGGTTATTCTATGTTAATTAAAATATCCATTGCAAAATAGTGAGGGAATTACTGATTAAACAAAAACTACCCAAAATTTTTACATAAGGGAATCATAGAAAATGACAGAGCTGACATTTCTCCGACATGAAGTACCAAGAAGACATAGAGATAGAGCAGGAAGGGGTTAAAAATAGGAATTCCAAACAGGAGTACAGAAATAAAGATTTGCATTCACTATCATTTACAGCTTTACCTAATTTCCTTAAGATAGCCAACTGTGTTGAAAGATATAATATGAATATAAATAAATATTTATATTAATACATTGAGCTTCTGTTTTCAAAAAATTCAATTAATAAGGTACATGGTCAAAAGCACAGGGAGTGTTTTTTGTTTTTTTTTAATTAAGCAATTTATATTACTGGTTCTACTTTTAATATAGTAGTTCCTTTTTTTTTTTTAAATAAAAGGCTTTCAGTGACCTCAAAATAATTACTTTCTCTAAAAGTTGAATCCTAAGTCCATAGTACATATTCTTCATATATGTGTTAAAATGGCCTGATATTTAATATGGCCAATATAGACAACATATATTTCCATTTATCTACATTATAGACAACTTTATAATTTTTTTCTCATTTTACTTTAGTTGTAAAGAATTAAATTAATCATAACCTATAGTTCATAATGTACTGTCACATCAGTCTATCCATGGCCCATGGATTAATTATTATTTAATTAGTTGTTTAAAATAGAGACATAAACACTTATAAACCCACCACCAAAAGCAAAAGCTAGCAACTTGACAATAATCTTGTACATGATTTTCCCCAACAACCTGTACCTTTGATACCCCATGACTTTATTTCCATTAGGGTGTCAATAAACTTTTAATATTTTGTTTCATAAACAGTGTCTCCATGTTTTCAAATAAATTTTGAAAACCATTTTCTAATCTTCATATTAGTTTTCAAATGGAAATTTTTGTTGGTTTAAATTGAAATGGTATTTTTTTCTGTTCTAGAACCTGATCTAATGTCATATTTGAAATCTAATTCAAGTAAAGAGTTATAAAAATATTGAACATGATCCTGTGGCTTTGTAATGCAAACATGTCTAAATTATATGTCCTTTCAGACCTAGCAAATATAAATTTACCATGAATCCTCTCATTAGATCACAGGCAGTAAAAGTCAAATGCCCTAAAATAATAATAAGCTTGTTTTAATTAAGTTTAGTGAATATTTATTAAGTACCTTTTGAGTCGGAAGTAAAAGTTTGTCATTGGTGGTGATGATGACTCAAATTTACTAGGATAATAATACCTCCCTAAGGAGTATAAATTCTAAGAGACAGACAAAAAACAGAACCATACACATATGGAAGCTCAGCATATGACAGAGGCAGCAGATTAGGTCAATGGAAAAGATGTGTTATTCAATATGTGGTACTGGGATAATTCTTTGATAATTATTAAATAATAATGAGATTATTATTTCATCATAAAAATTATTAGGGTAATTTTTACATGTAAAAAAAAGTTGTGTTTGTATCTCACACAAATAAAAAAAACCTAATAGAAGACAGACACATGTCACAACTAATGTGATTGTGATGTAAGATATGATGATACAAATTTTAGATATTTAATAAAAACAAAGTAAAGAAAAGCAATTATAATTCTGATTTGGGGGTGGTATTAGACTTGGTAGAAAATAGAGTATTTGATGTGGGCCTTCAAAGCTAAGCAAAATTAAAATAGGATTAAAGGTTGGAAATAGAAATATGAGATAAATTGATCCAAGAGATTATTTTCAAGCAGGGTGATGTGTTTGTCTTAGTTGGCTTGGTATTTTCCAGTTTTAGCAGTAAAATCCTGTGTCATAGAAAAACTGCAAATCAGAACAATTGGTCACCTAGAGAACAAAGCCATACCATCCCTATACCCCTCTTAATTTTCTAAAAAAAAAAAAAAAGCAAACACATGCAGCCCCATAAACCCAGAGAATAGGTGTTAGCTTTAGGAAACTGAATTTAGCCTCTTCTGCCTCTACCACCTTTTCTGCTAAGGAAGCTTTAATATTTCAAAGTTTCTTGTTTCAAAGTTTCTTTCTCTGATGCCCACCTCCCATTCTCTCACCTCTCTTACTACCTTATTCTTGCTGAGCCTCTTGATATTTTTATCAACAACTTAGGTCCTTCAACCGTCTCCTTTTCCCATCCATCAGCGTAGTTCTAGTTTATTGAGCTGACCTCCATACTAACACCATATCCTTGTTGAGATAAAGTGCTTTGGTGTTAGACATCCATCTCTGCCTGTTACTATTTCTATAAACTTAAGCAACAGAATTAACTTCTTTGAACCTGTTTTAACTTCTTTGAACCTGTTTTCTCAACTGACAAATGGGAGACAATAATGCTTTGTCATTCATAGGGTTCTTGTGAGAGTAAATGAGAGCACTCATGAAACATTTTTTAAAAAGGATTAACTTTCAGAATTTCATGTATAGAATTATCACTCTTTTGTGTAAAAACATATATTAAGTGTGTTTTGTGTATGAATGTTTATAAATGCAATGAAAAGAAAGAGAAAACCAAACTCTTAAAAATGGTTTGCATTTAGAAGGAGTACAGAAAAGGGGATAAATAAGTAATTGATCTTCACACTCTATCTTTGAATTTTGTGAATATTGCACAATAAGCTAAGGTTATTTTAATGTTATAAAATAACTACAAAATGAATAAAATAAAGACTGCATAGTAAGAAAGAAAGGGAAGAATTTTTCTAGCAAAGTGAGTGGCGTGAGCCACAGAGTGCAGAGAAATGCTGGCATACCCTGCAAAAACTCCTGAATGATGAGGGGCAGGGTGCCATGAGAGAGATGTCAGTGGCAGGGTCATAAAACATGAGGCTAGAGAGAAGGCCAGGACTTGTTCTGGGAGCCCTTTGAATGCTATCCTATGGAATATCAACTTTATCCTCAAAGTGATGGGAAAACATTGAGGGGTAATAAGAACAGGGAGAACAAAGATGCATTTTATAAAGGTTCTCTGTTGCAGATTGAGGAGATAGACAAGACTGGGATTTGAAAAGAAAATCAGGGGAAGCTAGAATGGCTCAGCAGGTTAAGCGTTCCCCTTGCAGCCCTGGGGTCCAAGGATCAAGTCCTAGACCCAGCCCCTGCAGACTCACATGCTGAACTGGGGTGTGCTTCCCATATGGGAGGCCCCTGATTTGACCCCCAGTTTGTGCAGGCATGCCTCCCATGCAGGAGGTCCCCGGCCGAGTTCCAGACCTGCGTGCCCCCTCCACCCCCACTTATGTGGAAAGAAACCATGTCAAAAACTGATGACATACAACTATGGAGACTGCTCTGGGCCCTCCTTCTCTCTGTTGTATCTCTCTGTTAAAAACAATACACTAAATCTTTAAAAAAAAAGGTAAATCAGAAACTCTTCCAATAGTTACAAAAATTGATGTTGAAGCCTGGGTTTATCAGCTGAAATCAAGTAATATTTCTTTTTGTATATATCAAATAATATCTCTTTTTTAATGCTGTGACTAATACTAATAGCTAGCATTACTGAGATTTTTTTTCAGAGCAAACATTTATTTAGCCAAACTTAAGTTGGCTAAGAATTTAAAAAATGGATATCTCATTTATTTCTTACAGCTCTGTGAGAGAGGCACTATTAATATTTCTGATATATACGTGAAGAAATAGACTCAGAGAGGTTAAGATACCTGCCCAAGCACAAGTGGTTATGATAGATGATAAATGTGACCAGGATCTGACCCCATACAGCTTGGCTTCCTAGTCATACTTTCTAACTACATATTACAAAGCCTACCCTTAAAAGTCTTCAGTGTTATAGAAAAATTGAGCTGGCCAGAATTCAACAGGCCTAGAAGGCTTTATTTAAAACTACTGAATGGGAGCAAGAGACTGAGCTCAATTCCACTGAAAGTGTAAGGTTTTTAAGTGCTAGGATAAGCCAGTGAGAAACCAATGTTGAAGGATTGAAGGAGCAAGGTTAGTCAATGCAATTAGGCCATCTGTGTTTGTTAATTGTTGTTTATTGAAGTTAAGCTCCCACCTTCTGACCTGGACTGGGAAATTGAGGCACTTTTCCCCTTGATGTTTATATTTTAAAACATGGTTCTCAGGTCCTTGAGAATGACATTCTGTGGTTGTAAAATTGGCAAAAGTTTGAGAGAAGATTTATGTCTCAAAGGGGCAGAGAAAGAATTTAAAATTGCAAGTTTTCTAAAGTGACTGTTCTGTGAAAACATAGGTCAGAGATGTAGAGTCAGGAATAAGCCTGTCTAAAGCTTTGTTAAGCTGAGGAAACGTTAAGCTGTTCTTGGTCATTAATTGTTTTGAAGTATGAGGTACAATGAAAGTTAGTATGTTAGTCTTAATTTTCTAGAGGAAATCTAGAGCAATTACACTGATATGCATAATTCATTTTAAATTATGATATGCACATGTATATATTGAATGCCAATATACATTGTACAATGTAATAACACATCTTCAAAGTTAAGTTTTCTATTTTATAGATATTTTAACAAAAATAATAGTCAATATTTATTAAGTATTTACTATAAAATATGCCAGACACTAAGCTAATGTTTTTTTCTCATCTACTCCTCAGAACAATCCTGAAAGATAGGTACAATAATTATTTCTATTTTTACTGATGAGGAAACAGGTTCTTAGAAGGTTATGCAACATGGTTAATAAAGAGTCTGAGTCCTAAGTAGGATTGCCTACCTGATTTGTGAGACTCAGTGCAAAACATAAATGTGAGACCCTTGTTCAAAAATTACTGAGCTTCAAGAGGCTACAACAGATCATTAAACCAAATGCAGAATGTTTCTAAGCACAGCTCTCTGTGACTACACAGGTTGTGTGCTCAAAAAGTCTGCCCTTAAATTTATTCTTCCAAACTTTATGCTACATTTCATCTCTCCTGAGCAAGTTACTAAATGGTGAGGTCCCTGGGAGTAGTCAGAGTTCTTTTTTTTTTTTAATATTTATTTTTGTTGTTTTTGATAGAGACAGAGAGAGACAGAGATAAGGGGGAGAGCCCAGAGTAGTCTCCATAGTTGTACATCATTAGCTTTTAACGTAGTTTCATTCCACAGGTTGGGTGCCAGGCTGTGCAGGGCATAAACCGGGCCAGGGGCCTCCTACATGGGAGGCACACTTCCCCCTCCCCATGAGCTGGGGGCTTCCTACATGGGAAGCATGCCTGGAGCAGGAGCCAAACTAGGGGCCTCCTACATGGGAAGCTCACCCCAGTGAGAACTAGAAGCACACCCCAGTTCAGCATATGGGTCTGCATGGGCCAGGGACAGGATTTGATCCTTGGACCCCAGGGCTGCTAGATGAGCACTCAACCTACTGAGCCATCCCTGCATCCCCTCAGAGTTCTTTAGTAATTATCAATTGACCTTTTTTAATTCCTGTAAGAAAGATACTTTCTCACTGATAGTATTTGGATATTTAATCCCATTTGTATCACACAACTCAGATGGATATCAACGTGTTAGAAAATTTGAAACACCTAACTAATTTTCTGTCTGAAAAATAGTAAATGCTGGTAACAAAAGAAGTTCTTATAATACAAAGGGGAACTTCAGCTAAATACAAGCCTATGTACTATGGCTTCTTTTATAATATATCCTAATAGCAAGTATTACTGCATCTGATTAGAACTGAATGTGGATGACATAGTGCAATACTTATATGACAAACAACCGTAGTAATAGAAACAAATAAAAGGGCTTTTTTTATCATTAAAATAAAGGGAAAGATATATGATAGTACTCAAGCTACTACCAAGAGAGGAGTATACTTATACTGAATAAAAAAACTTCACACTGAAGCACGGCATGGTTTAAGAGCATTAAATGAAAATGTTTTCTCAAATACAATTCTATTATTCTTAGAGGTGAGTACTATCCAAAGTGACTATTATTGTCACTATATGATGAATAATTGGGACTTAGGTAACATTTTATTGTAAACAGCAATAACAGACAGTAGCAGATTCAGATTTCATTATAAAATAGTTCAGTTTTCATTGTGAAAGTTTGTTTTGCTTTTGGATGGAGATGAAACCAAAATGAAGCTAAACATAGACTAAATATAATCTTCAGAATGAACTGAGGTTAAGATTATGCATACATTTTTTTCTTTCATTCAGATGTCTCTAAAATCATTTTGAAACACTGATTTAACTCTATAATTAAAAATTTGTCATAGGAGATAGACAAGAGAGTATTGTCAGAGTGACTCATTCACTGACATTTGTATCATTTTTAAAAATGTATAACTGGTCTTCCTTCTGAATATATTAACAAAACACTAAGAAATTTTCTTGTGTATTATTATGACCCTTGGTGTAAATATATTTTCTCCCAAAACAAGAAATTCTCTTATATACTATAGTTTATTTAAATAACTCTATTAAAATATAATTGATATATAATAAACTTTACATTTTGGAAGTATGAAATATTAGTTTCGAAACATTTTTTCTCCCATGAAAATATCACCAAAGCCAAAATAGTGAACATATTCCTCACTCCTCAAAATTTCCTCATGCTCCTTGATAATCCCTGATTTTCCATGCTCAATTCCACCCCTATCTGGTTCCCCAGGAAATCAATCATTGATCTGTCTTCTGCAACTGTAGATTAGTTTTTATACAATATAGATTAGTCATGCACTGCATAACAACATTTCCATCAACGGTGGACCACATATACAAGTATGACAGTGAATACTATAGGATTTAATGGAGTTGAAAAATTTCTATAGTCTAGTGACATTGGAGCTCATAACTTCAAAGGATTTGCCAAGGATAAGGAGGTTGCAAAAATCAACAAACAACTTTTGTTTGAGATGACAAACAACTTTAACCTGTGTGTGGGTGAGGATGACATTGAACAGCACTTGTAGGTGTTTCCTACGGAATGGACTAATGAGTTGTTTGAACAGGGACAGGAACGTACAGCTGAATAAGAGACAAGAGAAAAGAAAGCTGCCAGAGAAGGGAAAAGAACCTCCAATTAAACTCTCAGTAAAGGGATTAGCAGAAACTTTTGCAGACTTCAACAAGTTTCCTAAAAAGTTTAAAAGCATGGACCCCAACAACGAAAGGTTTTCATTAATAAAGAGTTATGTTCATGATGCATTATCTGCTTAAAAGCAAATCTATGATGAAATAAAAAACAAAGCAAGCAAACCACAATGAACATATTTCTTAAGAGCAGGGGTGTCAAACTCAATTAAAACTTGGGCCATTTGGTGCAACAGGCAAGATTCACGCGGGCCACATCACATTTACAAACGTCACCAGAACTGAGTCATTGTGTTTATACACGCCCATAGGTCCCCAGGAAAGGCACTGAGCCATGTGTATACTCGTTTTCAGGAGTTAAAGGGTTAATGAGGGAATTGTGTGGGCCAAAAAAAATTACCTCCGGTTGCCAGTTTGACACCCCTGCTAAAGAGTAACACCTCTTCAAAAAGAGCCTCAGGCAGGTCCTTCAGAAAATGTTCCATAAGAAGCTATTGTTATAAAACATAACAGCTCCATGGGTACTATTGCACACCCCCCCCCCCCCCC
>PVKE010040193.1:0-14691 GCA_004027555.1 Craseonycteris thonglongyai
CACACACACACACACACACACACACACACACACACACACACACACACACACACACTCAACCTTTCTCTCTTTGGTCCCCTCTGTGATTAAAAAAATAAATAAATAAAATAATCTGTCTTTGCCAGTGTGGAAATTAGGGAATCTACTAAGAGAATGTGAATTAGACCAAATATTTAGAAGACCTATTTCAAGTCCCAGTTCACACACTTCTAAAATAGTTCACTTCTATAAATGTAATTATAATTCGGTTATCTTTTGGCTGGCAGACAAAATAGCTGTCTTCAAATATTTGAACTGCACCTGTGTGGAAACATACTAGGCTTAATCTGTGTCATTCCTAAAGTGAAAACCAGAAAAAATGAGTTACGTAAATCACATCAAGTCAGATTTCAACTCAATATAAAGACCTTTCTAAATGTTTCAAGGTGTTCAGTAATGAAATGTGTTTTTTGTTTTTTTTTAGAAATGGTGAGTTTCCTGACCTTGGGGATGTTTAAAAAGACACTGGACAATTCTTTGTCATAATTGTATGAGGCAGTACAAGCCTGGGATAGGCTTTGGACTAGATTAAGAACAATGGTTAAGAGCCTGCATTTGAAGCATGGCTTGACTGTTTATCAGCTATGTGGCCTAGGAGAAATTATGGATCCATTCTGATCCTCAGCTTTCTTATCTGTTGAATGTTATATAATAATCTAATATGTATATATTATATATACACATATAACAAGATATGATAAATAAATAAATAAACAAACAAATAAATATATATTATAGACATGATATACTTGCAATATAATAATGGGTTGTTTTGAAGACTAAGATGATGAGACTTATATAGTGTAGAGCAGATAATAAATAATAATGACTATTATTAGAACCATTATATCAGTGTATATATTTACCAGACTATATTTTCAGGTATGTTGATAGGTATTATGAGACTAAGGGTTGGGTGGTCAAATAAGTTCAGGAACCCATATTACACAGAGTTTAAACAGATTCCTCTGCTGTGTAGGACTTTTCAGATTTTTAAATGTCTTAATGTAAAATCAGGAAGTTCTAACAGGGCAATAAAATATGAAAGATTTTTCCAACACTTTGGACTATAGTATCTTTTTATTTCAGGGTATCTTCAGAAGCCAATGTCCCATGAGATTTAATATACACATAGAAAAAATGAATATGTCATATGTGTTCAACGAAGTGCCACGAAGTGAACGGTAGATTTGCAAGAAATTTCTTTCCAGGTTTCAGATTCTTAAACTTAGCTAAAGAAAAGTGGCGTCTAAAGATAGATATAGAAAGTGAGCACTAGAGGGCGACAGAGGCAAAGGAATAAAGAGCCAGCGCCACCCGGCAGAGATCCGGGAGGATGGTGGATGCCTTGCAGTTGCTCAGAGATGCAAAGGATTCTGGGAAGCTCCATGGCCATCCAGACATCTTTCTGGAGGCCTGAGGCCCAAGCAGCCTCCTTTGATGTGCTCAGCAAGCAGGGAAATGCCTTGCTATTGTTATTTCCTAACTATGCTAGTCAGTACTTTCAGTTGCAAGGAAAATAGCCTGTGTGGGTAATCTTAGGGATACCCTGTGATGTGAAGGAGACAAATTTGTCCCAGCGGTCCCACAGAGAACTGGAATGAGTTCAGGCTGCAACAACAGCAGTAATGACTGATGGCCTTGTCGTGCCTTTAAAGTGGGCATCTGCTAGCCTCCCTGATCTTGTGATGCCGTTGTACTGGTGACTTTTCTGTCTCTGCTTCTTTTTCAATGGCTCTCCCTCCATTTTTTTTAAAGTATTGGTTTTTTTTATATATAAGATTATTTTTATTGTTTGAGAGAAAGTAAAAAAGAGAGAGAAGGGGGAGGGCCCAGAGCAGTCTTCATAGTTGTACATCCTTAATTTGACATAGTTTCATCCCACACAGGTGACTGCAGGGTTGTGTGAAGCAGGAACTGACCTGGGGGCCTCCCGCATGGGAGGTGAGAACCTTCACCACCATCCTGGCAGTTCCGTTATGCGATTCAGCTTGTGGATTTGCATGGGCCAGGGCCAGGATTTGATCCCTGGACCTTGTGGTTGCAAGACAAGTGCTCATTCTGTTGAGCTATCCTGGTATCCCTCTTTCTCTATTTTTGATGTCCAGTGACTGCCTCTTCACTTCTGCTATCTTTCTCCAGCCCTCCACCTCCAAGTACTAACACCAGAGTCTGTTTTGAACTTCTGATCTGTAGTGATAGGTACAGATCAAGTTATCATCCACCATCCATCTGGTTTTAAGTGGCCTTATTTCCAGCTTGCTACATACAATCAGTGGTGGGAACAGGGCATCAAGGCCACACACCACTAACCACAGCTTTATGGAAGGAAGCGCCCGTGTCCCCTTTCCTCAGAAGGATGACAAGCTCTGGATTATCCCCCCAAATACTTGAAAATGAATTCAAAGCACTTACCAACCCATTACCAACCCAGCTAACTAGCCTCGGGCTACATTGCCTTTGATCACTGTTCTTATTGGTTGCTGAGTATTATATCATCCTCCAGTCTGGACTAAAGGACTTTGAAGTGAAAACTTTTGTGTGCATCTAGATTAGGCCACTTTCAAACTGTGTGTCCTTGGGCAAGTCACTTAACCTCTCTGAGCCTCATTTTTTATATTTATATAGTCGGGGCGATCATTACTTTCCTTGGCTAACCCTTTGGGATTAAGCAGAGGACTCGTTGAAAGCTATAGTGACTGGATCAGTAGTTCTCAACTTCAGCCATACATTGGAACCACTGTGGTGCTTTAAAAACATACAGGTCTAATTCCTACCTCTGGAAATGCTGACATACTAGGTCTGATGTGGATCTCAGGTGGCAAGTTTACAATGCTTTATAAGTGATTCCATTGCATGCACTGAATCAAGAACCTTCACACGTCACCAAAGATAAATGGTATTTCTATTATTCAGGATGACCAATGAGCCAAGGCCAGGATTCTTGGCCGCACTAGCCTGTGTTAAAGTACTCAGTTGTGTCAGGGCCCCTGCTCTGCAGCTTGTAGACAAAGATAGACTCCCTGAGGCCGATGACCTGGTCAGGAGGAAAATCATGGGTAGTGCACATACGTGACGAGAGAGGTGTACATACTTGAGGCCAGATATTTATACCTCAGGTGAGTTCAGGGCATAGCTGTGGGGGAAGCAGTAATTCAAGCTAGAATGAAGGTGAGTTCTGGCCTCCTTCTCTTGAAAAGGAAGAGTTTCAGCACCCCCAAAAGTCCCACCAACATGTCCTTTCTAATGAGCTGGCTCAGAAAGTCCTGATTTCTGTCTGTGAAAGTGCAGATTAAACAAAAATCAACTCCAACTTAAATGTAGTCCACTGCTTTCATATTGCAGTTGTAGAGCTAAGTGCTCCATATTGTCATGAGCTTAAGAGCAGAAAGGCATCATTGAAGTACTAAACATTCTTCCCATGAAGTGGATTTGTGCCAGAGAGAGAAAGCCACGGATGAGTTCTTCATAAGTGAATTATTTTGGAGGTGAATTAAAAAAAAAAAAATATATATATATATATACACACACACATACATACATACATACATATAATCTTTGGTAAAACCTTTGAAATCTATAAGAGGAGATACTTTCCACAGAGCTTGTGTATGTTCTTAATAAACAGCAATTGTGGGTTTCATTCATTCTTCTTTTCTTAATTCCATTTTTTTCAAAAATTTATTTTATTGTTTTTGACAGAGAGAGACAAGGGGGGAGGGCCCAGAGCAGTCTCCATAGTTGTATGTCATCAGTTTTCTTTTGTTTTTTTTTCTGTGCCCACGCCCACCTCCCCCCACAACTCTCCCTCCCCCCTTCTCCCCACTCTCCAGGCAACCACCAAACTATTGAGTGTGTCCATAATGCTGCAGATTTTCAACATGGTTTTGTTCTACACAGGTGGGCGGGGGCCGTGCAGGGCAGGAACTGGGCTGGGGCCTCCCTCATGGGAGGCACACCCCCTCGAGCCAGGGGCTGAACAAGAGGGCAAGAACTGAACTGGTGGCCTCCCACATGAGAAGCACACCCCAGTTTGGCATATGGGTTTTCACAGGCCAGGCCAGGACTTACTCCTCCGACTCGTGGCTTCAAGGCAAGTGACCAACCTGCTGAGCCATCCCGGCATCCCCTACATCAGGGGGGTCAAACTCAATGAAAACACGGGCCATTTGGGGCAACAGGCAAGATTCACACGGGCCACATCACATTTACAAACGTTGAGGGAACTGAGTCAGCATGTTTATACGCCCACAGGCCCCCAGGAAAGGCACTGGGCCACGTGTAGACTCGTCTTCAGTAGTTAAAGGGTTCATGAGGGAATTGTGTGTATGGTATTGCCTCGATCTCCCCTAAGCGCTATTTTCTTCATAACAGTTTTTCTATTTTCGTTTTATTTCAGAGCATCGTAGGCCACACATCATAATTTTTATTTTCAAGTGGAGACAGGAGCCACCAGTTCTCAGCCCTGGCTCATCTTGACTGTGAAGGATCTGAGAAATTGATGGATGATCATTTTTGAGAGGGCTGGAGACTTGGGAAATATTGTCCCTGGAAGTATAACTGAAACAGGGTCTTCCACAGGTCTGAGAGGATTTCTTCATGACTATGCAGCCCTCACACCACTTTTTCTAACCTTCTACCATGTTTCCAGTCCTGCATCATGCCCATTGTCACTAGGTGCTCCATGGATTCCTGAGACATGGGAGGTAGGTGATGAGATAGCTTATGCTGCAGTATTAGCCATCCAAGTATGTCCCTTCAAGGAACGTTTTTTTTAATATATTTTTATTTATTTATTTATTTTTGACAGAGAGAGAGAGAGAGAGAGAGAGAGAGATACAGAGACACAGAGAGAACTGAACTAGGGGAGCTCCCAGTTCAGCATATGGTTCCGCACAGGCCGGGGCCGGGATTTGATCCTCTGTCCCCGGCGCTGCAAAGTGAGCGCCTAACCCACTGAGCCATCCCGGCTTCCCCTCAAGGAACATTTTAAAGGAGAACTTAGACAAGGGTTATAGTTAACCCAGACAAAAACATGAGGACAAGTGGGAGAATATTCAGGCACTGTGAGGCTTGGCTAGGGAGGGAAGTGTTTTTGTGTAGGGGCACTCGAGTCATATCACAAAGATGATCTTTGCATGACAACTGCAAAGATAATTGCCTTTCCATAAATTCATTCATCCATCCATCATCCATCCATCCATCCATCCTTCCATCCATCCATCATCCATCAATCATCCATCCATCCATGTATCCATCCATCATCCATCCATCATCCATCCATCCATCCATCCATCCATCCATCCATCCATCCATCCATCCATCATCCATCTATCAACCATTCATCATCCATTCATCCATTAATTCATTCATCAGCCAACACTTATCTCCTATGTAGATAAACACAAAGCCAGCCTAAAGGTGAATCCAAGTGCCTCTGAGTGACAGAGGTGAGATGACCCTGACTCATCAATAGAGTCCACTCCTGGACTCCAATTTTCCATCACAAATTAAGAGTATAGCTTTCTTTCATGGCCACCTAATTATTGTGGCTCAGAAGACCATAATACTAAATTAAAGTGAAATGTAATTGCTTTGCCAGTTTTCACATCTGCCAGAATTCAGCCGGTAACAGCAAGATTCCATGAGTGCCTACAAGTAAGAATTTGCTGTCGGTGACAGGGGGAAGAAAGACAAAAACTCATCTCTCCACATTTGCCCTGAAGCCAGGCTGACACAACAGAAATGGAAAACAATGGCATAGTCATAAAATTCTATGACAAAAGAAAACTTGTGAAATAGAGAAATTGATTTCTTGTGTGTGAGGGGTGGGGGGAACATAACTTTCTCTGACAACACTGTATTTGGGAAAAGAATTTTGTCGTCTGAGGATATTAAGGTCATCAAAAACCCCAGGTTTTTTTTTTTTTTTTTTTGAGGGAGGCGTAGGCGTGGAATGGCGGCTCTTAATAACATACTCTGCTCCCCTCCCCCCATTTTCCTTCAAATCTATATTAAAGTTAATCATCAATTGAAAGCCAGAAATGATATTGGAAAGTCATTCTTTTACAAACGGAAACTATTATAATTTAAAAGGGTGCAAATGAAACCATACATTTTCAGAAGCAGATCAATGAAAAGCACTTTATTAGAAAATATAAATCACTTTTTAATTTCAGATGCAACAAGAAAAGAACTCATTTTTTCAGTTTCATTGAAATTGATTGGTCTACCTGCAGAGAAAAGTAGCTTTATCACCTCGTTATCGGTCAATTAATATGCAGGTCTAAATGTGAATACTATTCCAGTTAACTAGAAATGGATGATTTCATTGAAGTCTTAATAGACTAGAAAAAGCTGCCTTCCACCCTGCTAAATGAGGTTAGTAGAGAAAAAAGAATCCGAAGTGCAAAACTTGGGATGGGTGGAATCTGAAATAATTTCTGTGACTCTTTGGGCCACAGAGAAAGGGAAGCAAAGTGACATGTCTGAAAGCCGAGGGACCGTGTTACATGGAAGAGACATCAGAATATTGAGTTTTCTTTTAATTGAAAAAGAGAATGATTTGGGTTTGATTCTGAAGTCTGACACACCCACTATTCAAAAAGTGACAGTTCTGAGCCTCGTTTCCATTTTAATCTCAGGGCAAGCAGAACTGCAAAAGAGGAGGTGAAGTCTATGTACTGCTCACCCATTGCTTTCCTCTTTGTACTCATTTTCTGCCTTGAGATGTTCTGACACAGCGAAAACCTAGCATTCTCAAATTCTCTGTACCCTTTCTTCTACCAAACAGCTGAGTGCCCTTGGCATATAACTATTATATTGACAGATAACTGACTGATAGGCTCAACACATTGCTATTGCCAATGATATTTCCAAAGAGTATAATTTAAAGCAGGGGTCGGCAAACTTTTTCTGTAAAGGGCCAGATAGTAAATGGTTTCACTTTGCAGGCCATAGGGTTTCTGTTGCAAGTATTCAGCTCTATCATTGTAACACGAAAGCAGCCATAGACAATAAACAAATGGTATGTCCGTGTTCCAATAAAATTTTATTTACAAAGTAGGCCGCAGGCTGACTTTGGCCTATGGGCTGTAGTTCCGCCAATCCCTGATCTAAAGCAATGGGCCATGCGTGGTGGAAGGTCAGGTGTTAAGGAAGACCAGATGGGAGAGATTATTTTTTAGAAGAGTAGGGGATTGCAAATGGTCAGAAGATGGCTCTGGCATTCTTTAATCGCTCTGAATTTTCTTGAAATTTATTTGTTCATTCATGCATGCAGTCTGTAAACTCTGATGGCACAAATGCTCATTCCCTCTCTCAGGAGTTCTTCTGTGTGTAAGAACAACACTGCCGGTTGCTTGGGGTCAGTGGCAACAGTTGCTGTTCCCTGTTATGCTCTGTCTTTGCTAACACTCTGGTAGCTGGCTTCAGGCAGGAACTTTCTGATAGAGACACTTCCTATGGAATTAGAAAGGACTGGTTCCAAGTTCAGAAAACAGATTTTGTTTAAGGAATGTGTACTCAGAATATTACAAATGTGGCTAAAATCATGAGATCCATTTTCCACATTTGAATCAGTACAGTACTTACAGATCAATATGAATTTTGTCCTCCAGTAGTTACTTGGCTGGCTTAATATTCTCCAAATATTGCTTTTACTCTGAAAGTTAAAATAAAAATGACAGAGCGTATGAAATATTATTTATTATTTTATTTTAGAGTATTCTCTTAAAGATTAAAAAAAATTATAAATGTAGGTATGTGATTATGGAATGTTACAAAACAGTGAAATAAAAATAACATCATATTATAAGGTGACCAGACGTCCCGGGTCCCGATTTTTAACAATTTGTCCCGCGGTGTTTGATTTTATTTTTTAATTTTTTATTTTTTTTAAATAAATTGTTTTTTTTTTAAAGACATGTTTTTCCACTTTTTCCTTTTATTTATTTATTTATTTATTTATTTATTTTTGACAGAGAGAGAGAGAGGGAGATACAGAGACAGAGACAGAGAGAGAACTGAACTGGGGGCACTCCTCAGTTTAGCACATGGGTCCGCACGGGCCGGGGCCGGGATTCGATCCTCAGTCCCCGGCGCTGCAAAGTGAGCGCTTAACCCACTGAGCCATCCCGGCTTCCCCAACCGCGGCGTTTTAAAAAAGTTCAGATTTTTGGAAAAAATGCACGACAAGCTAGGGAACGGCGGGAGATAGACCAAATTTTTAATCAAGAACCCCCTCCTCCCCGGTCAATGGTGTCCCGCTTTACCCATGTTAAAATCTGGTCACCTTAAATATAATCCTAACACCCAGACAAAATGTGGCACATACCTGGTATGTCATAGGTGCTCAGAAAGCATTTGTTGAATGAAGGAATAAATGTATATTTCTTCTGAAAATCTAAATGAGTGGCAACTGTATATCCTATAAGTGTAGATTTCATTTGGGAAATAGTCAATAGCCCTTTTATGTTGTGCTGATGTGGTGGATTACCAGTATGTGCAACACCGTTCCTAAACATAATGAGGTTTGCCTACAAAATATAGGGAACAACTGGGCTGGAAATTAGAGAATTTGGATTCTAATCTCAGCTCTGACATCAACATACTCTGCAATCTTGGAAATCCATTCCTCCCTTCCTCCTTCTCTCCTTCATGGTGAGTAAGAGAGATGTGGTCCCTGTCCTTCTGGAGTTTATAGTCTAGTAAGAGAGTAGACATTGGTTCTTCTATGCAGGTAAAGTGAGAAAGGATTAGGTATATTTTCTTTAAGAAGATAAGGATCTCAATTTTCTCATCTGTGTTGTTTGTGGAGGTGGTTGGTGGTTGGTTGTTACTCTGGGATCATCTGAAGCTGTATTTCTCAGGTTCTTTTGATGCTATAATTGGGTTGGTCATTTACAGAGATGTCAGGCCAGTAAATAGATTTGTGTGTGTTTGTGTTTAATAGCTACACTTCTGGCCTTGAGTCTGCTGAGGCACTAAAGGCACATCTTAGAAACAATCTGAGTCAGTCAATCCTCAGGAAGTCATGACCTTATTGGTGGTAGATATGGGTTGAATATAAGAAAGGTATTTTTGTCTTCTTTAGATTAGAGATGTACAAAATTGAGTGGAGCCATCTTGAGTAGTGAGTTTCTTGTTACTGGTTATATTTAAGTAGAGGCTGACAGACCACTTATTATAGACGTGTTTCTAGAAAAAAAAAATAGTATGTAGGCTAAAAATTTTAGTCCTGCACCAGATTTCCTCTGAAACTTCCCCAAACATTTCAGTCTGCCCATCCCTCTAGATTCAGTGATCTCTAACTCCTTTGAAGAATTAGATTCTCTGATTCTCTGACTCTGTGACATGGGCCCTTATCTAAGATGCTAGTATTTAACTTACTAAAGTTGATGCTGGTACAAAAACTTGGATGGGAAAGAGGGTTTAACTAATTGCAAATGAGATTTCAGTTTATCAGGGAATTCCAGTTGTTCAGGCTTTCCCGACCCCGCATTTCTATGAATATGTGATGGGATGTCTTAATGACGAAAGTGTTAAATGACACATGTGGAGGCACATAAGGATAGTAATACACACATAATCTTGATGGACACATGTTAGTTTCTACGTGCACGTCTGAACAAGCTGGGGGGTCCTGTATGACATGTCATGATAAAGACCCTTTAAATGCCTTGACTGAGCCATTTGGCCGCTGTACCCCATTTTCTCATCTCAAAACATTCCAGGTTCCCTTTGCTCCACGAAAGGCACGAAAGCTGCTTCTGACCACAGAGACTAATGTGGTGTCCCTTTTATCTCCAAAACGAGTTCCCAATTGGTTCCAGCGACAGTGATTTCCCCAAGTCTGGCTGCCAGCTGTAATTGGCTTATATGTGACCCATCCATTTGCACATGCTTGTTAGACCTGGGTGCTGGGGCCACTTCAGTCCGTCTGAGGCAGCTGGACAGGGGCCATGTACACTAGCAGGCGTGCTGGAAGATGCCCTGCGGCTGAGTGGCACCACGTGCGGGCCATGCCATGCAGGATGGAGTACGCCCATTATGGAGACTGCCTTTGAAACCAGATGCTTGGAAATGTTGGGGGATAAAAGACCCCGTCTTTCCTTTCCTCTGACCACCCTCTCCCTCTCGTTTCCTCCCTCTGCCTGCAGTACAGAAGCAGCACTAAGAAACTGTATAAACTAGATTTAAATCGCTTGGGTTTGAACCAGGCTCTGCCACCTGACAGCTGTGTAGCGTTGAGCAAGCATCTCAGAAGCTCATTGCCTCAGTCTTCTCACCTGTAAAGTGGGGACAGTAATAGTATCTTCCTTACAATGTTGTTAATCGATCAATAAATGGTCTTCAGGTGGTTTTACCCAGAACAGCGTGCTTCCTCAGAGCGACGATCCAGTGGTGGAATTCTGGCTTATTTTAGCCCTGTTCTCACTTTGCCTCCTCACTTCGCCTGGAGCCATTGCTTTCCTGTTGGTTTTAGGTATTACAGATTCTCCCAGGATTCTATTCACAAGAAAGATCCTGTGGTGAAAACGTATTGAAAACTCCTGGAGTAGATGGCATCTAGAGGCTCAGTCAGTTCTAAGGTGCGTAGTATTTGTATTTTGTAGCAGATTCGGCAGCTTTGTGAAGGAATTACTTATTATCTATCATCTGGCTTTCTACTTAGCCAGAATCCCCTGTTAATAAAAGCATCTACACTATATATCCATAGCACAATAACCTTCATTCACAGCAATGCAGTATATGACCTGGGAAGAGTAACATTTGGTCTGTATCTCTTTTTTTATGATGTGTTCTTAGACCTAGAATTATTTCATCAACGAGGATGAACATTTAAGCATGATAGAATACACATACAGACTACTATGTAAGTTCATATATATAACTATATATATAAAACTCTCTCTCTCTATATATATATATATATAATTTGGAAAATACAGAGGAGTTTAAGGACATAATAGAGATAATAATTATCCAATAATTCCAGACTGATCACTGTTACTATTTGGGGGTATGTTCTTCTAATGTTTAAAAAATTATGTACAGAATGTATACATAATTTTAAAACAAAATAGGATCATGTTTGTAATTTTATGTGTTGACTTTTTTCATAAGATATTATTTCATGAGCATTTTTCTCATGTTTTTAATTTTTTAAAACATGATTTTAATGACTGCATAAAACTCTGCTATATAGATGTGCCATACATAATTTCTTAACCAGTGTCTCTGTTATTGGACATGCTTTTAATTTGTTATGATTATTGATAAGATTGTGAGACATGTGTCCATAGATAAATCTTTACTTACATCTCCAAATGTTTCTTTAGCTAGATTCAAAGGTGTGAATATATTGAATCAGAGGATATAAACTTTCTTTGCCCCAAAGGCTCTTGACACATTTCCAAAGTTATCTTCCCGAAAGTTTGTACCATGTTAGACTTCCATTGGCTCTGCTGGCATCTTGGTCTCACTAAATCCTTCTTAACATTTTGTTATTTGTTGGGCAAAATGTTCCTCAGCGTTTTAGTGCCATATGTAATGTATTACACTGTGATACTTTAAAATGTGACAACCTACCTAGCTTTCAAATTCATGGAGTACTCCAGCATCTCCGATAGAGAAAGATTTTCCCTCCCTGAAATAGAAAGAATGCAGAATTAAGAACAGGGCTGAAATAAGCCAGAATGTTGATATACAAAAAAGAAAAAAGAAAAACAAAATAGTTTTCCTGTCCGAATGTGACCTGTCTTCCAGCGGCTTCTTTTTTTATTTTATTATTATTATTTTTTTATTTTTGACAGAGAGAGAGAGAGAGAGAGATACAGAGACAGAGACAGAGAGAGAACTGAACTAGGGGAGCTCCCAGTTCAGCACATGGTTCCGCACGGGCCGGGGCCGGGATTCGATCCCCGGTCCCCGGCGCTGCAAAGCGAGTGCTCAACCCACTGAGCCATCCTGGCTTCCCCCAGCACCTTCTTTAATGCACAGGGGTTGCAGAGCAGGGTGGGCCTCTACTGCGCTAGTGTATGACGACCTGGGGGCTGAGGGTTCGGGTCTGTCCTCGGTGCACTGCTGTTTAGCATCCTGCCCAGTGATGCTCATTTGTTAACTCAGGGATGTAGGTGATAAGTCCACTGGGAAAGGGCCTGGGAAGCTGATCATGAACCTACTGCAATTCCCTCAATACCATGGCGGCACAGTGGGAGGTGTCATGTCTGCCTCGTGGGAGGCCCCTGTCCCTTTTCAAACTTACATTAGTTCCTGGATCAGTCAGGAGGCTGCCAGGGCAGCCTTTTCCCCTTCTGTCTTCACAACTCAGTGACCTCCGATTCCAGGGATGGGGTTGATCCTAGGAGTTCCGCTCTGCCTCATTTACTCTAAGCGGATAACCACAGGCAATCTTCCTCCCAGCGTGTTGCAATGTCTGTAAAATTTCTCTTAAAATATTTTAGCATAATGAATGGGATAGTGAGCACATGCCAGTTCCCTTGCCTGGTGGTCAGGAAACACACTATCGACATGCACAGCCTTGCGGTGGGGACAGCTTACCATTCTGTCACACGGAGCCAGACTCCAGAGGTGGCTACTACAAGCCCTTCTGCCAGCTTTTGCAGATGACCAGCAACGCACTTGCTAATTAGCATGCTGGTATCAAAAATGGATTATCGGCAAATCTAGTGACTGTTAATTAGTTTGATGGATGTTTGAAATGTGCGGCAGATATGTAGCCTGAGCTGACATATATAAGTTAGAGACGGTCCCCTTCCTTGCACGCACCCAGTAAGGCTTGTAGCCTGTGCCTTTCAAGATGTCACCCAAATTGGATCCTCAGTCAGTCCTGTGTCCAGCTGTTGTTTTAAGAGGACTTCTGATGACACGACTCTAGCCAGTGGTGGTAGGATCCGGTCCTAATCTGCTTTGAGTAAACTTGCTTTCCAGGTAAAGATCGAGCACCTGAAAGGTCGGAGAGCTGGAACTCCAAGCTCGGGAGCTGGCTATATGGACTGCCTAGTGCCTGCTCTGCGAAGGAATGGTTATTTCATTAATGTTGGCAACCAGGTCAATGAGACAGAGCTTCGGCCTTTCTCCTGCTGAATCTGAGATCACGGGGAGTCAGTGCACGATTAGCTGGGGTTCAGCAATGTCTGATCCTTGTCCCTTTTCTCCCAAACATAGTGGCCATCCAACAGTCCCAGACCTGCATCTGATTTGATTTAGGGGAAATCCATCTGAGTTCTGAGAGCCATGCTGGTTCTTTAAACTTAAAAAAAGAAAAGAAAGAACAAAGTGGGATAAGAGAGAGGAGAGAGGTTGACCACTTCTTTTTAGGCCTCTGGATGTAATTAAAAATTATTTTTAAAGACTTATTTTTTATTGTTTGAAAGGAGGTTAGAAAGGGAGAGAAGTGGGGAGGGCCCAGAGCAGCCTCCACAGTTGTACATCATTGGTTGTGATGTGGTTTCATTTCACACAGGTGGATGTGGGGGCTTGCAGGTGGGACTAGAACCAGGGGCCTCCTGCATGGGAGGTGAGAACCTTTGTTACCAGTTGCGCTGCAGTTCAGCATGTGGGTTTGCACAGGCCGGAGCCAGGAATCGAACCGTGAACCTCATGATTGTGAGGCAAGTGCTCAACCACTGAGCTATCCCGGCATCCTCTAAACTTTAAATTTTGATAGATCACTTTAATGTAAGACATCTATAGTGAAAGTAATATGGCAAGGCCAACAAAGAGAACCTGTTTTGGAACACAGAGCCCTTGGTTCCTGGGGTGAGTGACTATGTCAGGTTCCTGAAAGGCCACTCTGGCTGTGACACTGAGCCCCTCCTCTGCATTTCTAACTGTAACCTGAGGGCTAGTCTGATGTATGAACAGGGTAGGTAGCTTTGTGAATGATCGATCCACGACCTTTTTCTATTTCTTCCTATTGAGAAGTTGTTCAGAAAAGTTTCCTAACTTGACTGGTATGAAAGGCCAGATGACAGTAATAAGCCAGAAAAATTTCACAATATGTCTCCCATTATACATCTAAATTCAGTGTCTGACACATAGTGAGTACCAATCCATGTTTGTTAAGTAAATGAATAAAATTTATTTCTGGACTTAATGGATCAAATCGATATTTTTGTCCAAATTTAAAACATGTTTTCTTAAAGTCTAGAAAACATTTAACAAAGTCCTGCATTTTTATATGAATAACAATGATAATTGATAACTTATATTGTTTACTATGTCTAGGCTCCTGACTTTCTATACACTACCTAATTTAACCCTCACAACAACACAATTCTATTATTACCCTCAAGTTTAGGAGGAAGCCAAGATTTCAAGAGGTTAAGTATCTTGGCAGTCTGCTTCCAGACACCCTGCTCTTAATTACCATGCCATATTGCCTCTCTCTTTTTTGTACTACTGTGTATTATATTATTTGTATTAAGATATATATATATATATATATATATATATATATATTATAGACTTTTATGGTATACTGTCTTCTTAAAAGAAGAACCTGTTTTTGGAGTATCTTCTCTTTCATAACAGTACCACTCAGACTTGCCAGTCATTATGAGTTTTATCATTAATGTCCAGATTGAAAACAGTTAGTCTGTTCCTTAACCTTAGCATCCCTGATGG
>PVKE010040194.1:0-14692 GCA_004027555.1 Craseonycteris thonglongyai
CAGTGCATAGTTATCTCCACTTTACTTTTTGACAGATAGAGAGAGAGACAGAGACAGAGACAGCTAGAGAACCGAACTGTGGGAACTCCCCAGTTCAGCATGTGGGTCCTGCCTGGGCCGGAGCCGGGATTCGATCCTCGGTCCTCATGGCCTCAAAGCGAGCGCTCAACCCGCTGAGCCGTCCCGGCTTTCCCCTGTTTTTTTCTTTATATCCAAGAACAAGAATATTCCATTCCACCTTTTCACTTCTTTCTCAAAACGTAGTTACACTTTGAAAAAAATGACTTGAAGGATGTCATCCGATAGAAAAACTTTTAACAATGATGATGTTCTTGGAAATGAGTTCTCTATCATCACCTTAAGGCAACAATATGTCTTTGTGTTTAAAAAAAATTAACGTAATAGAAATCTTAGGACTGATAACAATAATTCACAATTACTTTATCATGCATCAGGCATCTTTTTCAACATTTCTCTTTGTGTGGTATTTAAAAGTTATTTCTATAAACTCAGCAATTTGCACTCTCCAAATCATTTCCTCTACCTTTAGTATTTCAATCAATTGAAATAGCTTAAGACACACACAAAACATTAAATTAAATTACTATTTCTTACTGAAACACTGTTTAAAAGCAATGAGCCTGTTTACACTGGACATAGCTCAGTTCCAAACAAATGGAAGCTATTACAATTTCCTTTTGGAGATTATGACCTAAACCTATAAACAACAGAAAACATTCGGGGCACACAAAGTGGAAAACAACACCAAGTACCTGGTGCCAGAGCATCTGTTGGGACAGTGTGCTCGGCGGGCTGCTGAACTGCACAGCGAAGCCTAGACGGCTGTGTGTCACTGACGCGCACTTGGGACCTTACAGAAATCCGCCTGATTCGGGTGCTGGGGCTCCTGAGGGGAGGATGCACTTCAGAGCCAAGCGCACCTGGCAGGAAGGCCCGCGTGCCGGAGGAGAAATCAGGCGGAGTGGGCTGCAGCGTATAAAGCTCTACGGCCCACAGAAGACAGGGACCTGTGCACCCACAGGGACGGGGCTTTGGAACTCAGGACAGTGACAGTGACAACAGCTCCACTTTCATGTCTTCTCTGGGTGGCTCACATAGTTCAGTCACTGAAGTGGGAAGTTAAGTGCTGAAGCGTTCTTAATTTTACTTTCAAAAGTATGTAACTTATTTTTCTCCCCAAATTCAGAATTTTAACAATCTATTACCACCATTCATCAGATGATCTTAAAATAGGCAATAATGAATTTTCAAAGTGGTTACAGATCCTTCCTCACAGTAAGATTAATGTTCAGTGTTAACAAAACAAACTTAAAAGGTCTGGCTTATTCAGTAATAATTAGTACATAATATGAACAAAAAACAAGTAACATTTCCAAAGAAATAAAAACCAGCTTCACCTCCCCCAAAGGTGCAGAGGCAAAGCGTGGACAGAAGCCCCCCCAGCTGAGGATAATGCTCCACAGCAACACTGTCACCCACACCCCCATTTCTGTACCCTCGTCTTTAAAACGGGCATCACACAGGGTAGCTTCATGGCTACCAGGAAGAGCAACGTCAACTCAACAGCACTCAGTAATGGTTATCAGCCCGCCTCCTGCAGTAGGTCAAAGTACAGTTCGCCTGAACTACTTACACACCTCTGTCACGGTCCTTAGTTTCTCACAAAGAATGTCCAAGTTCACTCTTCCACTGTCACCGACTATACCACTCTCTTCCTCAAAAATACCAGCACCAGTCCCCACGTGCACTGTGGGCTGGGTTTATGTTCCTAACTTCACAACCCAATCCCAGGGGTACCGTTAGCTAGACGACTCCTTCTGCATCCCTTTCAAACTCAGGGTCACCCTCCTTAATGAGACCCCGAAGCCCCGCTTCTTTCACTGACTCAAGAACTACTTACTAAGTTATATGCAAGGATTGTTCATTAACGCTCTGACTGACAAGAGCAGTGATAGCTAGAAATCTCTCAATTTAAACTGAGGATGTTTTGCTCTGTTAGCGTCACACTTCTGCTTACTGCTCTCCCACTCTGCAGCACCGCTGCCGGCCACTCTCAAGCGGGAGGTAGTGGTGTGACCGGCGGCACGTGTGCCTCCGGCAGAGGCCACACTGAATGCCAGAGTTGCCAGGCTCTGTCCAATTCCGGTCACTACTCGTCTCTTTCCAACTGACACGCCCACACCAAAATAACGGGACTCTGAGATGGAGGAGGGACTCGCAGCAGCAATCACAGGGAAGAGGAGCATTCCTGTACAGAGCTTCCCAAACTCACCACCTACGTTCATCACCTGAACACACACCATAACAACTAGGCTTATCTGGTCGCATCTCAATGTTGACTTTTTTAAAGTCTGAAATTCAAATTTGTTTTCCATATTATTGACACTGATGTTCTTGTCAGTGAGAAACTGGTATCAGGAGAAATATTCTCTAAGGTGCTAAGACCATCTAATTTACACATAGCCAATTTCTTTTAAATTAGTTTAAAATGTAAATTCCATCTTTGAGGTGTCGATAAGAAAATATTTTACAAATTTAACTTTAATAACACCTTTGCTTTACCAGAAGGAATAAACCCAGTTTGGACTTACTTGGCTCAAACCAAAGTAATTTACTTTCATTGTGCTACAGGTTTTAATAGTGGTTACTATTTGGGTTTCTTTTTAAAGATTTATTTTATTGTTTTTGACAGACAGAGATAGAGACAGAGAGAGACAGAGAGAAGAGGGAGGACCCAGAGCATTCTCCATAGTTGTACGTTATTAGTTTTTCGACAGTTTCTTTCCACACAGGTGGGCACGGAGCTGAGCAGGGTGGAAACCAGGCTGGGGGCCTCTCGCATGGGAAGCACGCTCCCCAAGAGCTGGGGGCCAAGCTGGGGCCAAACCGGGGGCCTCCTACATGGAAGCTTGACCCAGTGAGGACTGAACTGCCCCCCACCATGGGAAGCACACCCCAGTTCAGCACATGGGCCTGCACGGGCCGGGCCCGGGAATCGACCCTTGGATGCTGGGGCTGCAAAGCGAGGGCTCAACAGGCTGAGCCATCCTGGCTTCCCCACTATGTATGTTCTGCTATGATCTATTTAGAAACTTCAAAGTATATTCTAAGCGATACAGATACCTCAGAACACAAACCCCAGTACATTTTATATTTAAGAAAAATGAACAACAACTAACTTTAGGCCCAGATGACAAATTCCAGACCAACGAACAACAAATATGGAGGATCATTCAGCCAATTTGTAAAGCTGTGATGAGAAGCCCTCTTAACACTTAGCTCTGGAAACCACTATAAAAGAGGACCCCCTGCGACCCAATGACCAGGACTATGTACATGTACCCTGGCAGCTTCAAAGGCCAAAATCTGTACGGGGAAGTGAGGCTGGTCACTCTTACCCTTCTCAAGAGATCCAGGGGGGCTCTTCCCACAACCCTTACGCAGCTACACTAATGATACAAGCAGGAGATGGTAGACCATCCAACAAACCTTTTCCACATTGCACCAAATAGGATTCCATTATTTGTTAGCAGAGTGACCTTTTTACACATATTTATGCTCTAAGGGAGCAGAGCAGTCTGGCAATTGATCCGGTCAAGTTTCCTGGTCAAAAGGAATTCCTTCCCCAAACACCCTCCTCGTCCCTAGTGTTAAAGACACTGTCCTAATCAAGTCACACAGTGAACATGTACGTAGCCAGTGAGAGCAAAGCCATCATGGGGGAAAAACGAGAGAAACGGGTTTAAGTCTAGTCACCTGCTCGATGAATGCCCACCCACGCCTCTTCAACAGTCTGCACACAAGCTTTCTGGTTTGTGGTTGAGGCAAAGCATCCCTTCAGCTTGGGCCTTCGCCCTCAGCTTCTTGCCCTATGGAGGCCCCAGGACATGGCCAGGCTGCCTGTCCAGCCGGGGGCTGCTCAGTTACCTGAGACCTAAGCAGGGGCACGGCCAGACCCACCACCACAGAAGGCTTGGAAACGGGTGACCCGAGGGAGGCCTGCTTCTGACAAACTCCAAGGCAGGAGATGTTTAAAGGACTACAGCGCGCTTATTACAGCAGGATCCCATATTTCCACGTCTGTGCATAAACTGTATTGTAAAAAACCTGTGTTAAAAAGCTAGATATCTGCAGACTCAGGGGCCCACAATCTAGTATAAGACGAGCTTCCACATAACTGCACACGATGCAAAAAAGGAGACGCCTTCGAAAAAGGCGCAGGACCTTAGCACGCTACTCCCACACCCCACATGCCCCACCCGCTTTCTCCTTCACAGAATCAATCCTCTCTTGTATGGAGCCTGCCCGTGAAGCAACACTGAACTCCTACTAACTTCTCCACCTTACCGCCGAGTTCAGGTATGCCATTTACTTCTTAGCAAAAAAAGCTTGTGCTAAGGTTTTGCGGAGCCCAGCCTTAGTGTGCACAATGCACGCTCCCTGAGAGGTGACCGCAGGCCCCGCTAGTTTCCCGTGTCCACGATCAGTCACTCACAGGGCCTGCAGCCCATGTCTACACACTGCCCCCAGCCAGGATGTTCTGCACAGGGACAGTCAGCAAAGATGGCAGATGCAAAGCAGCGCCAGGCATGTGGGAAAGGACTCCAGTAACCTCTTTCACGCATACCCACCTCGAAATCAGCGTGAGAAGTTCACTTCCTATTCGGTGTTGTCACTGTGCAGATGATGACCGCGTAAGAAACCCAACCCAATGTCACAATTAAGTGTACAGTTTGCATCCTTCTTTTATGCGTTTCTCCTTTAAAACAAGAATTTGTTCAAGGTTTAACCTGCATTTTTATAAGTTACTACTAGTGAGCAGATGGCAAATGAAGACAAAATGGAGATATAAAAGTAGGAAAAAATACGACAAAAATTTGACACCTCTCAAGCCAGAATTGCACTGTTGTGATGATTTCCAGGGGGCAATTTTTAAAAAGCTTGATGCAACAATGAAGTCTACATCAAAAAGTTACAAAAGGAAAAACTAAAGAGCTTTTCATTTCTTCTGCTGTGAGTTTTAAACAGAATGAGAACGGATAACAGAGCTCAAATGGAGACAGGCTCCCAAGCAGCCTGCATTTTTAATTATCTGATGGCCTTTGGTGTTAGCTTTAACACATACACATAGTGCATCTCAATCAAGCTCTGTAAGTATAACAGCTCTTCACGAAAATGTCCTGAACAGGCCTAGGGTCAAAGAATTTCTTGCTTTTGCAATATAAAGTGATATGATGAAAACCAAACATTTCACACAGGTTTTATAATACAGTCAGAAGGACTGCAACAATATAGAGACTATAAGCTGTTTATTTCTTGTTAAGAAAACTAAAAACCAAGAAAAGAATCAAGGCAGTAACTCGGTATCATTTTAGAAACAGACTAACAAAGCCTCGGCTCATAACACAGACGCACCATCTTTCACTGGTAACATTGCCTTCTTAAAAAATGTATGTCTGTAAGAGGAAGAAAATGATAAACTGGATTTCATCAAAATTAAAAACTTTCTCTTCAAAAGACATCAGTAAGAAAATGAAAAGGCACATATTATTTTAAAAGAATATGTAGCCAAAATATAGAAAGAATTCTTACAACTCTAAAAAGGCAGACAACCAATTTTAAAAATGGGTAAAATGTATGAATACATTAAACAAAAAGAAGACATACAAGTGGCTTATGCACAAGAAAGATGCTCAACAGCATCAGTCATCTGAGAAATGCAAATTAAAACCACAATGAGGTTCCACAACACACCCACCAAAAAGGCTACAATCAAAAAAGACAACAGCAAGTGTTAGTGAAGATAGGGAGAAACTGCAATCCTCTTATACGGCTGGTGGTAACATGAAATAGTACAACCACTTTGGAAATAGTTTGACATTTTCCCAAAAGGTTAAACATACAATTACCATTCAAGTCAGCAATCCACTCCTAGGTTATCTACTTATGAGAAACAATTTAAGAGAAATATGTCCACACAATGTTTATGGCAGTATTCTTTATAATAGCCACAAACCAAAAACAATCCTAATCCACTAACTGGTAAATAAATAAATTGTGGTTTATCCATGCAAGAAAATACTACACACCAATAATGTAACATGGGGGACACACCTCAAAAATAGTATGCTAACTGAAAGAAACCAGACACAAAAGACTACCGGTATGTATCCTGAATGAGTCCACTGACGTGAAGCTTCTGGCTAAAAGGACATCAGCGGTTACCGGGAGAGTTGAGGACTGAGTGCAGAAAGGCACACACAGGTATTTCTGAGGCGTTGTGAGTGCTCTACAACTGTACAACTGAATGAGCTCACGGGTTTGCTTGATGGGTGAGCTGTGTAGTAAATTACAATGCAATAAAGCTGTTAAAAGTGAAAACTTTCACAACCCAATTCTCTAGCAATTTTTAATACAAAAGCTACCGTAATTCACTTTTCAAAATATTCTCATATCTTATTCTTTATTAACCAATAGACAACTATGCTTTCCAATATAAACTGTATTAGGATTAAAGAAAACTTTTAAGATGGTAGTAGTTTCCCATTTAAGACATGTTGTTTAGAAATTTCTAACAGCACACATATCTCAGTGGGGTCAAAAAAAAAAAAAAAAAAAAAAGCTGCCCAGTAACTATACTCTTGGGCATTATTCTAGAGAAACAAAAACTTACATTCACACAAAACCTGTACACAAGTGTTTATAGCGGCTTTATTTGTTCACAGCCGAATACTGGAAATAACCTAATGTCCTTCAATGGGTGAATGCTAAAACCATGGTCCATCCTATACTACTTAGCAATAAAAATGAATAAAGTGCTACAAACAACTTGAATGGATCTCAAAGGAATTGTGATGAGTCAAAAAAAAACTCTTAAGAAGTTGTATGTATGATTCCATTCATGCAACATTCTTGAAATGACAAAATCACGGGGCTGGAGAACATGCAAGTAGCTCTGGAGAGGACTGACAGAGCAGCCCTAACCACTCTGCATCCTGACTGGGGTGGTGGTCAGACAAACCACACCTGTGACCACCACCATGTAAAACCACGCGTTCTCATTTTCTCCACTCCCCCTCACAACACCACAGCAGGTCCAAGTAAAACTAGAGACTCTGAATAAAGTCTGTGGAGTTTATCAATGTCAACTTCCTGGGTGTGACATTGCACCACGGTCATGCCAGGTGTCACCACTGGGAAAAACACGGTAAAGGCTTCATGAGGTTTCTCTGTAGTATGTCTTACATATGAAATCTGCAATCATTTCAGGTTTTTAAAGTGGAAAACAATCCACATAATACCACATATGCAAGACTTCGCCTCGCATCTCCACAGAAAGTCTGCAGAGCCCAGTCCCTTGAACGTACAGACTTACTGTTCGTCCCCAGCAAGTCCTCAGATGGCATGGGGCCCAGGTGGGGAAGCCCACCTTCCCCTCAATCCCAGGGAAGGACCATGGGGAAAACTGTGACACTGCCCAATAGTTACAACAACGGGAAGAAGAGCCAGGTGGGCGAGCACTGTAGTCCTTCTGCTCAACAACAGAGACAGTGAAGACAAAGGAGAGAAAACACAAAAAGAAACTCGTGAACGATCAAGAGACAGGACGCTGCCCAAGTGCAAACTGTAGCTCAGGGAAGTACGTACCTCCAGGACGTCGCACAGAAACTGGAATCCTGACCCTGCTGATGAGAATGCAAAACGGCACTTTTTAGGATGATGAAAATATTCCTCTTTCTATTGTAATTACAAGACTAAGTTCACCAAAATTCACAGGCCTGTATACCTACAGGGTTAATTTTATTCTATTTAAATACCTCAATAAACCTGACTTTTAGAAAATTCTCAAATCTTTCTTATTTCCTCTAACATATTTTAACATTTCAGTTTTCCATCCAAAAACTCCTCATCCTGTACTTCTAAACGGCCTTCATCAAACCTCAACTCCTCAAGACAGGGCAGCCTCACGTCCCACATTCCTAGGCAACCCGTTTCAAATGCACAGGGATGTATAACCAACAGGTAAGTTTCAAAAAGGATAAAGACATGCAAAGTATTTCATCTGTGTCGAAATGCTCCAGGTGCAAGAAAGTCATCAAAAAGAATAATCAATATGAAAGGATACTAAAAAAAGGAAATCTTACAAAGGGAAAGGAAGTACTACAGATGTGATACAGATGGTAACTTCAAAAAAAAAAATCACCAACCCACACTCACACGTGCTGTGCACTGGAGGAGATTAGGTGGGTAGAAATGAGAAACATGTCAAGAGAAAGCAAGTTCATAACCTGAAGCCCCTCATATCAGATAAGAAATTGACCTGTCAAGCAAACCAAACCACAGGCTTCCTGAGTCAACATATAGCAACGAAAAGTATAAGATCATTATACTTATAAAGAGACTATTTCAAAGATGTATTTACATGGGGAAAAATGAGAGATGGCAATAGAGAAGAAACGGTTCTTATTTCACAGTGACACACACACATGCCTGCCACAGGCCTGACTCTGAGGGGAAGACAGAGCACAGAAGTCTCAGTGCACAGAGCTCAGATCGGCACCTCCAGTCGAGTTCTGGGGGCTGTCACGTGGGTGACGATCTGATGCGAGGAAGACAGGCTAGTTAGTGCAGGAGTCAAGTCCAGGCTCTAAGACACTCACCTGGCTCCAAGACCTTGGTCCCCATCACTGAACGTCACTGATTCTAGGGTTTTGGCACATGATGGTTGGATAAAATTAACTCTAGGACCCAATCTGAATGAATTTTCCCAGGAGGAAGAAATAGTAGCCAGGGGCAATTCAAAGGATTCTAGCTCTTCTATGGCCTATTTCTTACTAGAAATGCATATTTAACGATATCTTATTTTATACAATTCTATATTATTTATTTCCCAATAGGATTTGAGCTTTAGATAGAAAGTAAAATGCTGCTCAATCAAATTGTACAAACCAAGGATGGGAAATCTTAAAAAGCAGCCAGAGAAAAGATGCACAACGGCAGCCAAATGTTCATCAGAAATGATGTAACCTAAGACAGACAGCAACACATATAGTCTGCTGATTTTCATCAAAGATGCCAAGGCAACTTAATGGCAGAAGAATTCCATTTTCAGTAAATGGTGCTAGAACCACTACATAGCCATAAACAATAAAAATTTACTTTACCCTTACTAATTGTATACAAGTATTAACTCAAAATAGACTAAAGACCTAAATGTAGGAGGTAAACTACAAAACTAGAAGTAAAGATGGCAAAGATTTCTTAAATATGACACAAAAAGTATAGGTTATAAAAGGAAAATATAATAAACTGGGATTCATCAAAATTAGTAAGTCTCCTCTTCAAATGACTGAAAACATGTATCTGAATCTAGAATAAGGGATTCTCACAATTCAATAATAAACAACCAAATTTAAAAATGAGTCTAAGAAATAAAAAAAAAGTAGTAACTTACAGAAAATGTACATATGGTAAATAAGCACATGAAAACATGATCAACATAATTAGTTATTAGGGAAACAAAACCTTAATGAGATCCCATTGGACACTCTCTTTCAGTCTGAAATTTAAAAGACTAACCACACATCGAAGTTGGCAAATATGTGGAGCAATCGCAACTCTGACACAGTGCTCTGGGAATTTAAACTGATACGACCACGCTGAAAAACCAGGGAAGCAGTTATGTGAAACATACCCACAGACTCCTCTCCAGGTGCCTACTTTAAACACGAAAGCACACTCCACACAAAGGCCTGTTCAGGAATGGACGAGGCAGCTTTACTTCTAACAGCCCGAAAGGGGTAGGTCAATGGGATAAACAAACAGCATAAAATGCACAACGGAGCATCAATCAGCAAGAAAAAGGCAATGTGCGTGGATGTGCCTCAAAATAAGCACGCTGACTGAAAGAAGACACCCACTCAAGAGTACATAGCACATGATCACATTACATTTATATAAAATTCACGAAAACGCAAACTGACCCACAGTGACAGGAAGGACAGGAGTGGTTGCCTGGGACAGAAGGGGCAGAAGAAGGAACCAACGGGCCAGATAGAATTTTGGGGGGTGACAGGTATGATCACTGCCTTGTTTTCTGGTGCTTTCAAGAGTCTTCTTTAAATATTAAGTTTCTTATAAGGCAATTCTACTTTAATAAAGCTGAAAAAAATTAAGCATAGATACATGTAATTGTGCTTTTCCTCCTGTTTCTGGTATAGTACTTTGTTTTCTTTTCAATAATAGAATTCATTAATACAAAAATAAACACATAAATTACACATTAGTGTCCGAAATTTATTAGTCTTACTGTTTATCACCTTTTAAATGATTTTAAAATCAACTTGTTTATTACTGTTTGAGGGTACAGTGTAGAAATGCTACAAACAGATTGTTATTTTTATAGGGCAGAGTATTTTCTCACTAGCTTATAAGTTTCTTTAATATGCTCTGACTTCATTCCTAGTGATTTTAATTGGTAAGAGAGCCTAGGATTCTAGCTATAAATTTCATGTAGGTACCATCACGTACCCCGCCCCCCCATCCTATAAATTATGACACGCATCTCCCACAATCTGTACCCCAGGGTTTCAACAAGGCACAAAGCGGGTTTTCTGATGACTGGAAGAGATCATAAATCTAGCCTGTTCACAATTTCACGTAATTTTAAGGTCACTAAACTATTAGTCATGTTCCCTACAGTAGAATAATCCTACTCTTGCTTCCTTATCTCCACACCAGTATCTGGTCCAAACATTTTTATGTTCAGCACAAGAGATGCGAAAGAAAAGAAACACACTCAGGCTGAGTTTACTCCAAGGCCATTCATCTAGTTAGCTCTCCCTTGCTTCATGTCATCTGAGCATCTCCACGGGGCTGGACAAGGGCAGAGGTGGGGCTTCTGTCACTACCTCTGAATCTCCAGTCAGAAAGAAGGTGAAATCAACTTTCATTTGCCAGATGTCTTCTTTTCTTTTGTTCCAGGGTTGGGGTGTTTTGTTTTTTTTGGGGGGGGGGGAGGGGAGCAGTGAAAGTTCGAAGCTAACGATTAAAGTGAATGTTAAGGTTAGATGAAGAAATCTGAATCATGAGACAACTAGAAACTGAAGCTCACTGTTCTACCTCCATCATTCTTATGCTGCTTCCTGCTATGAAGCAGGAGAGAAGGCCAACAAGACTGTGTTCTCTGATTGTTAAGTAGCCAGTGGCAGGAATTAAAAATGTGTTCATTCACATACAATAAAAAGTGTTATACAACGTAATGCAGATACGTGCTAAACTAAAGGTGAAACTATACCCTCAAGAACAGGACTGATTTATCTGCATGCCACAAATATTTGGACTCCAAAAGAGCAATCCATCGGTCCAAGTCTATTCTTTAAGAAAAAGCATAGAAAGAACACAAGAAAACCACACTACATCCTACTGTCCGCAACTGACACACGTTCACTCAATCACCAGAGGTAAAGTTTTTAAATGAAAAACTAAACAGCAGACACCACCATAAAGTCGAAGTTAAAAGTCTTAGCTCTCATCTTTCTCAAAAAGCTGTTTTAATACTAAGTTTGTGTAGCCAATATAAACAAAACTTTAAAATCTCATATAAAAACATACTTCCGCTTGTTTAAATTTCAATATTCTACAATTAAATCATTTTTAATGTCATTATAAAAACTGGTCTTTCCAACTACAGAAGTGATACAATGCATCCAACCACAGAGATTACAGGAAAGCACACACACATTACAGAATCATACACATGAAACCTACACAACTTTGCTAACTGATGTCACCCCAAGAAACTGAATGAAAGAAAAAGAAGAAAAAAGCACACACAAAGTAAGAATCCATCTTCCTTCCACTCAGAATTAGTATTTTAATCAGGTGTGTGTATTAGATTAAATGGCATAAATATTAAAATGAGGGGAAACCGGGATGGCTCAGTGGGTAAAGTGCTCACTTTGAGCGCTGGGGACCGAGGATCGAATCCCAGCCCCGGCCCGTGCGGAACCATGTGCTGGACTGGGGAGTGCCCCCCAGTTCGGTTCTCTCTCTGTCTCTGTATCTCTCTCGCTCTCTCTCTCTGTCAAAAACAATAAAATAAATAAATCTTTAAAAAATATATATTAAAATGAGACCATACTGTTTATCATTTTGTAAATGGCTTTTCTGTTATGACATTTTTCTCTATTACAGAGCTTATCTAAAATTTTTCTTCAACCCTTGTTTATTGATTCACAAGAAGTTGCACAAGTAGTATGAGGTCCTATATGCCCTTCATCCTATTTCCTTGACTGCAATGGTTGCATCTTGATTATAGTTCATTATCAAAACCAGGAAACTGGCATTGGTACGACGTGTGTGTACATAGTTCTACAGCACCTTACCACACGTGCAGACTCACCCACCCACAGCCAAGCACAGGTCTGCTTCGTTGCCAGACACCTGTGTCTTTCTGCCCTTTTACAGTTATCCCCACCTCCCCTCCAGCCACAGCCCTGGACCCTGGCAATCACTCATCTGTTCTCTGTGATTTGTCATTTCAAGAATGTCAATGGCATCCCACAGACAGGCTTTTCTTCATTCAGAAGAATGCCCTTGAGATCCAGGACAGTTGCTGTCAGTAGCCCATTCCTTTTTAATCACTGAGTAGATTCCGTGGTATGGATGTACCATTCACCTACTGAAAGACATAAGTGTACCTGGTTGGGTCATGTGCTTAAATGCATGTTTAGTTTTGTAGGAAACTGCCAAATTATCTTAGAGAGTGGTCATGCCATTTTACATTCCCACCCCCAATGTATGAGATGCAAATTTCTGAGATGCCAAATATTCATGGCTATTTCATAGTTTTAAACAATTCCCTGCTGATCCCTGTATAGGTAGTTTTCATTTTTAGTTGTAATAATGATACAATTAATATATGTGTACTTACACAGAAATTTTTACATGCAGATCACACAATTTCTAGAAGTTAAACTGTCAGGCCATAGGGTGCAAACATTTTAAAGCCATTTAATACCAACTACCATAATGTCCCTCAGAAAATTTCCATCAACTAACACACCCACCAAGGGTCTATGAGAATGCCATTCCGCGCCTTATGAAAAAAACTTAAATTTTTAATATTTGACTTGCCAAGAAATGTTACCTTGTTTTATATTTGAATAATGGAAAGGTTATGCACTTCTCATCTTTCCTAACTCAATTTATTGTTCTTTTATGAACTACCTGTTCATGTTCTTTGCCGACATTTTATTGCAATGTTCGTTTATGTATTGTTAAGACCTGGTTCTGTGTGTGTAATATGTTGCAAAGACACAGGTTTTTAAAATACATTATGTGAAATCCAATGCCAGTGTCAGTAATGTACGATAATAGCTGATTTTATAATGTAAACACGACGCTTAGCTGACATGGTCCCCCTAATTCACAAACATTCCTATACTTCACACAATGTATTTAGTAATCAAGGAATCCCTTCTATTGATCTGATGAAAATGTACTACCTAGAATGTTGATGTCTTATTTCTCTCTTAAATTCACTTTACAATGCCAAGACATTATTTTCCTAACATTAGGCTGACCAGATGTACCATTTGAAATGGTAACTAGGCTAACCGTAACATAGTTTGAAATGGGATAGTACCGTTATTTTCTGTCCTGTTTAAAACAGTACATCTGATCAGCATACCTAACATCAACTTACCAAACACAACACTAACGCCCACCATGCACCAGGTACAACCAGCACATCAGGGGCATGTTGACCCAACAGAACTTACACAATGGACAGCATGACATTTCTAACCCCCGACATGCTCTGCTGCCATTTTCAGGTAACCATTAGCCAGCTTCCTGTCACACCTTGAAATTGGTTTGTACAACACAGCTGGCCCTTCGTTTCATCACCAGACTTTCCAATACGACTTCTCACTGCTTAAATCACCAAACAGGTAACCGAAAAGGATTCAGAATCGCCTGTTGTTAACCCTGATACATTTTTCAAGTCTTTCAGTAAGTCTATTGACACCCTCAGAAAAAATGTTTTGTTTGTGCCTCCAAATCAAAGCTTGCCTCTTTGTCATCAGTACATGTCTTCCCGTGAAGCAGTTTTTCATATTTGGGAACCAATAACAATCTGATGGAGGTAGGCCTGGACTGTAAGGAGGGTGGCTTAACATTTGGAAGCCACAGTCATGAAGAGTAGCCAACGTGACACTGCTCTTGTGCACGGGTGCGCTGTTGTGCAAAAGCAGGACCCCCATGGTCCATTTTCCTCTTCTTTTCTCCTTCACAAATTCTTTTAACTGTCTCAACAGACTAGAATAGTCCTCTCCAGTTACGGTGACACCCTCAACTTGTAATCCATCAGCAGGATACTCTCCGCATCCCAAAGAACAGTCGCCATGATTTTTCCAGCTAATTACAACACCTTGAACTTTGTAGGGGGTGATGTGTCCTTTTCATACTACTGCATGGACCCCAGCTTTGACTCAGATCATCATGATGAACCCTCGTTTCACCTCCAGTGACGATCTGGTTTAAAACTTCATCTCTGTTGTCTCTGCAGAGGTCCACACACTGTCGTGAACACGCCACGTGCTGCTGTTTCTGAAGTGGTGTGAGCATTCCCGTCACCCATCTCGCACTGACTGTTGATGTCCTCAGA
>PVKE010040195.1:0-14692 GCA_004027555.1 Craseonycteris thonglongyai
CTCCCCCGTCCGCCTCCCTCTCCAGGTAACCACCAAACCATTGAGTGTGTCCATAATGCTGGTGCCCTCTCCCACCTCCCCTCCCTCTTTCCTTCCCCCCTCCTCCCCTTCCCTCAGGCAATCACCCAGCTATTGGGTGTGTCCATAGGTCTCTGTGTCTTTGTTACTTTCAGTTTTATATTCCACCTATAAGTGAGGTCATATGTTTCCTGATTCTTTCAGTCTGACTTATTTCTCTTAATAAGATGATCTCTAGAAGAGGAAAGCTTTGTTGAAGGACACTTTTGGTATCAAAAAGACTCAGGACAATGTATCTCAAACTTTTAAGTAAGTATGAACAGTGTTCAGGTCTGGTTCTGGATCTTACCTCTAGTGATTCTGATTCAGGAAGTTGGGAGGGGGGTTCGATGTCCCTAGAAAACTTTATTTTGTACATCCGGCAGGTATTCTTCACTTTTGAGAAAGTGTGGGGTTTCCCTAACTTGTTTATGTCATTAGAGGACTAGTGGTTCAGAACCAAGAAAGAGCATGGCTCTGAGGGAGATGCAGAGCAGCTTAGATGAAGAGGCAGTGCCTGCCACACAGACCTGGATTCAAATTCCCTGGATTCAAATTTCCTGTGATAAAGGAGGAGGGCAGAGTGAATTAGGGTGAGATCAAATTTCCTTTTCAGAAGGTCAGCATCCTGTTGCATTGCAGGAGGCTCTAAATTCATAGCATAAGAGAAGAAACTTCCCTGTAACTTTACATAAAATGCTTTTTCCTCTAAGTTCAGGTTTTTCCTTTTTAAAATAGGAGAATACATTGTGTCTTTTATGAGATTTGAAGAAATAATGAATTCAAAGCACTTAACAGAGTGACCAGCTCATAATAAAGCAATTAGTAAATGCTAGCTCTTGTGATGGGGAGAGAAGGGGAATGTCAGTTGATAAGCCCCCTCCGTGGCCAGGAAAATGGATGGGGACAGACAGAGCCAAGGTGTGACCGAAGAGGAAGTTAGTTCTAGGATGTAGGAGGCCCAAGGCCAGTGTCTGAAGGTTGATCCTCAACCAGAAGATGAATAAATGTGAGGATGGGAGACACATTTTCTCACCGTCACACATATTTCCCAAGAGTGGTAATAAACAACCCAGATGGCACAGTTAATTGGAATTATAGGCTGACCAGATGTACCATTTGAAATGAGACAGAAAACAGTGGTACTGTTCCATTTCAAATGGTACATCTGATCAGCCTAGTCTTACTGGGCTAAATTCAAGGTGTAAGTAGTACTGTTGTTTTCTGTCCCATTTATAATGGTACCTCTGGTCAACCTAATTATAATTGATCCCCAAATAGTATTTAAGTCAATTGTTAAATTGATTTTTCTCAGGAAAACCATTATTAGAACTTCTAAAAGGGAACAAAGTGGAATGTGAAATTCGATGATTTGTTCACATCAGCCTCCCACCCCAAATGGAAGAAGTGATGAGTGAATAGAAAAATGATCAAGATGGGAAGGGAACAGGGACCACCAATCAAATAGACTGTAATTAAATGACAGCCTTGTCTGCTAATTTAGAGCAATGTCAGGTTGTACTGAGTTGGCTGACTGGCTCATATGTGGCTATTGCCAAGCACACTCCCAGGATGAAATGTGAAGGACAGAGCAAACAGAACTGACACCTTGAGGTAGGTGCCTTTCTTATAAGACAGAGATGAAACTGAATGGCAGTTCAATGTGTGCTATGACTGAAACAGCCAAGAAGTGAGTAGATGGGGGATATAAAGAACGGGTGGAGGTGAGGTGAGGTTGGACTGTTTCATTTAGTTTTTTGGGACCCGAAATTTCTAAGTCCCCTTCTAGCACTGGTAGACTGTGATAAGGCCTAGAAGGTGAGCTGAATCCCAGCCCCTTTATATTTTTCTCACCTGGAAAGTAGTCCCTAAACTAGTGTACAAGTTATTGTCAAGTGCTAGCTATTTTGAGGAATTTAGTTTGCACTGACCTATGAAGTTTTAGTTTTTTGTTTTTTTTACGTAAGCCCAAATTTTAACATTACATATATATATTTACCAGTGCTATTACTTCTCTTCATAAATTGCTGTGATAATAGGTGGTAATGATAAATAAACAATGAAGATAACAATAGTCACTAATTTTTGAGCACCTAACATCTGCTAGATATTGAGCTTGTCACATTTCATTTTTAATACTTGTGCGAACCTTGTTAGGAGACATTACTATGGCCCATTTCCAGCTGAAAGGTCACAGGGGTAGTAAATAGCAGGGTAGGGATTTGAATCTGGATCTTCCTAATTCCATGCTTTTCTCTTCCCTTAATATATCATCATTCTGCTATGCTGACTGCATTCATCGGGTTCTCGGATCAGAGTGCCTAACTATTAACCAAGAATACAACGTAAAGTATATGGTGAGGCCCTTTGTGTGTTCAGTATCATCACAAGAGTTTTCAGTGCCCGTGGGGCCTCCCTATAGCACAGTTATTGATGTGGGAAATCTAGTCCAGGAATATCTTGTCCATGTGAACACCCCCAGCTTCCTGCTGTTGGATCTGCTCATTGAGCCACCAGCCCATATGCATGGAATATGGCAAGATGACACAAACCTGACCACTGCCCCCAGGTTCACTTGGCTCACAGACCCAGCTTGCAAATTGTCCCAGGGCTGTGCCCTGTCTCTTCTTCACATTTCCTACATATGCAGTGGTCTTCAGTTCAGATTTGTATATGAAACAATCGTGGCCACTGCATATGCAGGTGTTGAAGCTGGAAACAAAACTGTGGCATTATCTTCCTACAGTCATCTCTCCTAGCTTTAAGAATGGCTCTCTTGCCAGCCCCTGCACTTGATTCAGTAGTGACAGCTGTGTCCTTGGGGAAGCTGATAAAAAACCTACAGCATCACTCCCTTCCACCCTCATCATGGCTGCCTCAGTATTGATGAGTTACTGCTTTTTTTTTCCTAGTCCAGTCTTCCTTTAAGACTCTAGTGGGAAAGGTGAGGGCACAATGTGGGGGGCAGGTGAAAGCAGTAGAGCCATTTACCTGTCCCTTAGTCAGCCTTGAAGGAGACAGTGACTTCATTTGTTAGTTCTTCACCTTCTTTATCCCAACATTTGGGCCCTAATGGTCAATTCTTGGGTAAGAGAAAAAATTGCACTTAGTAGCCTGTTAACATTTGTGCACTTTGGGAGATAAGAATTAATTGATATAGAATTAAAACTCTTTCTTTGTGAGAGTGTCAGAATAATGAGAAGACAAGCCACAGGCTAGAAGAAAATACTTGCAAATGACATATATGATAAAAGACTATTACCCATGTATTTGCTAAAACTTGGAAGCGACCAAGGTGTCCTTTAGCAGGCAGATAGATACATTATGGTGCATCTACACAATGGAATATCATTCAATGTTAAAAATAAATGGGCTTTCAAGCCATAAAAAGACATGGAAGAATATTAAATGTGTATAAGTAAGTGAAAGAAGCCAATTTGAAAAGGCTGCATACAGGTGTGATAAAAAAATATTGTGAATGTTTAAATATATTATTACCTTAAAAGGCACATTGCCATTAATCCTCTCCAAAATACTCCTCCTTGCTTAGCACACACTTTTCTCATCATCCTTACCATGTTCTGAAGCAGTCTGGAAGTCCTCTTTCATGAGTGTCTTTAGTTGTGCTGTCATGGCTACCTCAATGTCCTGAATTGATTCAAAACAGTGACCTTTCATGGTCATTTTGACTTTGGGGAAGAACCAGAAGTTGCACAGTGCAAGATCTGGTGAATAAGGTGGTTGAAGACACATGTAATGTTTTTATGTGACAGAAATTGCTGCACCAGAAGCGATGTGTGGCCTCGAGTGTTGTCATGACGGAGGATGAAACTGTTTGCCCATTTCTCAGACACCCAGGAAAGAGGACATCCAGAACTGCTTCAGAAAGTAGCAAAAACAATGACACAGATATATTGAAGGTGAGAGGAATTATTTTGAAGGGGATCATGGTAATGTGTCTTTTAATGTAATAAATTTTTAAAAAATATAAATATTCACTGATTTTTTTTTTTTTTAGCACACCTTGTACTATAAGATTCCAACTATGTGGCATTCTAGAAAGTCAAAACTATGAAAAAAGTAAAAAGATCGGTGGTTGCCAGGCACTGGAGGGAAGGAAAAAATAAATAGACAGAGCACAGAGGATTTTTAGGGCAATGAAACTAGTCTGTATATTACAGTGGTGAATACAGGTCCTAATAAACTTGCCTAAACCCATAGAATGTACAACACCAACAGTGAACCCTAAAGTAAACTATGCATTTGGGTGCTAATGATGTGTCAATGTACATACATCAATTGTAACAAATCCCTGGGTGTGGGATGTTGATAGTGGAGGAGATTTTATGCATGTGTGGGGACAAGAGGTACAGGAAAACTTGGTGCTTTCTGTTCCATTTTGCTATGAACCTAAAACTGCTCTAAAAATTAAAATTTATTAAAAAAGAATTTATGTTAAAAATATTATTCTAAAGAGTCACAGGTAGCCAAAATAGAAAACAAAACAAAACAAAAAAAACCTACTTTCTAAATGGACTTTTTAAGATTTCTTCACTACTTTTTATGGGACCGAATAATGTTTTGTGATATGATTCCATCCCTTGGACAGAGAATGTCTAACAAATGATAAACACAGTTCAGTCTTCTACCCCTTCTCTGATTTCATACTTATAGATAATGATCCTAATATGATTAGGCAGCACTGTTGGGTGAGTAGAGGCACGTCTTCCTGGAAACCTTCTCACTCATTGGTAGTGCAGCAACCCCAGGGCTGCACAGAACTGCATCACAGTTATTGTTCTGACTGATGTAATTTCTACAGTGTCTCATTATTACCTAAAAATCAGCATTCCCCCAAAGTTGTTATTGTGTTTTCTTAGAACACTCTTTTCTGTGTTCACAACTTTAGTTGGTCTTTAATCCAGGTGTAAGAAGCAGAGGAAGACAGTCTTAAAGCTGGCAAGTTAAATATGGTTATAGCTCTGAGAAATTTACCCACTTGGGCAAAATTGTCATTTGCCTATTATTTTATTTTTCACATTTAGCTACAAACACCCGTTCTGGGCCTTAGTCACTAAAACAACCTTCTATCTAATAAGAGATTTTGCTCAACTAGCAAGGAGTTAATATTTGGTAATTTCCTAGGTAGGTGTTTCCTCGTTAGGTGATGGGTTTATTGGTAATGTTAAATTATATTTATGCAGTTTCTGAAAATACGTTTTTATAATGTACATGCACTTTTTATCATCAGAAAAATATAAAGAAATTTATTTTTATTAGAAAACGAAGGTTCCCTAAAAGAAAAACAAATGAAATATCTATGAACATTTTAGAAGATGAGTTTATAACAAGGGCTTGCCCTACTAACATAGAATATTGACAATAACAATAATAGTTAACCCTTCTGTGGTACTTTCTATGTGCCAAGCATACTTCTAAAGTCTTTATTTATTAACCAATTTAATCTTCATTACAATCTCATGATGAAAATGATATTGATGTACTCATTTCACATATAAGGAAACTGAGTCACCGAAAGGCGCCCATTGTTAAGACAGCTGGTAAGGGGTAGAGTTAAAATATGACAACAAGCACCCTGGTTCCAGAGTAGGATTTCAATTATTTTACTGGGTTGCAAAAAGCCACAATAGTAAGAACAAGATAGTACTACCTATCTAAAGATCAGAGCTATTAATGTAATAAAAACAAGTACGCTGGCAATGCAAGTTAGAACATAGAAAAATTAATAGAATAAATGAAGCACCATAAATCAGTGAGACGGTAGTGGGTAATTTTATAATGCTATTTGGGAAAATCGATTATTCAGATAAAAAAATTTCAGGTTAGTATACTCCCCCATTAAAATAATTACCCATTTTACTCCAAATAAATTAAAGAGTTAAATCTAAATAGTTAAACCAAAATAAATTTGAGGAAATATGCATAAATATTTATCTGATCTCTCATGTAAAAATATTGTCTAAACTGAAAAGCAATTAAGGAAATTGCAGAGGAAAAGATAAATTGATAATATTTAAAAATTCTGCATGTCAAACAAAATAAAAAGATAGCAACTAACACACTTAAGAAATTGTGATTTAAAAAAATACATGCCTGTCATAAAATCAGAAAAGAGGAAACAGAAATGGTTAACAAAATATAATTAATGCCCTCTTTTGTAATACCAGAAAGGTAAATTTTCAAAAATTCAAATTGAAACGAAAATTAGGTAGTATTTTTCACAGAGCACATATTAGCACAGATTTTTAACTAGTAATTATCAAGGTTGTTAGGAATTATACAGGAGCAATGATTTCATGTGTAACCTTTCTGCTAATAATTTAGCAATATCCATTTAGAACCTTAAAATAGCCATATTTTTTCAAACCAAAAATGTTTTTATAGAAAGATTTATTCTAAGGAAATGGGTACGTGAACAAAGATTTATGTTCAAATTTTCATCACACCATTATTTCTAATACTAAAATATTAGAAAGAACTCAATCGTTAATAAAATTGGATTAGTTGGCAATAACTGGAAAATATGGTACAGCTATAGAATGGACTATCACACCACAATTAGAATCATGTTGTGAGTGATTCTTAATGAGAAAAAAATAAAGGTTATTAACAGCAGTTTACATGGAACAAGAGAAGATACATAATTATTTAAGCATAATTATCTCATGTACTTAAAATTAATACAACAAAATGGACCAGAAGAGTCATGACAAATGTTCACAATGGTTATTGGTCATGCAGGGAATCTCTACATTTTACAAACTACCTAAAACAAAGATAATAATGGGCAAAAACTTACTTGAAATGAGAAAAAATAAAAAGAGCAAGACATACAGGGGGCAATATAGAAACAAAATAAAATAGTATATGATTGAAAATGGTGAGAAGCACATGCATATGATCTCATATCTGAAATGAGGGCTGAAGGGGATGGAGCATAGAGCCAAAAAATATTAGAATAATTAATGCTTTGGGCTATTACCTTCAAAGCATAGGAGTCAATAAAACAACTGAAAGCAAAGGCCTGTGTTTCTCTCTCTACACTTGAGAAGAATAGCAAACCCATTCCCTGGGATATGCTAATAAAAGCCAGTGTTTTTCTAAAACAAACCAGTTCCTTTCCCAAGTTCACATTTTTATAGATGCCACACAGATTCTCACCATTATTCTCAAAAATGTTTGGTCAGAGAAATGGGTCTTAGAATTCAGTCTTTAGAATTTTCTCTTTAAGTCTGTGAACATTTCAATTCGTGTTATATATTTCTGTGGGTGGGGGAAGCAACAGCAAAAGCAGATATAATTTGTCAGTTAGTTGTTGCTTGTATTTTCCTACAGTCTAAATATACAGAAGTTTCCAGCTTTCCCTGACTTCTTTTGAATTAGACTTTCTAAATGTCTTAGAGGAGATGGAAGCTCTAATTATTTTCTTCAAATACCGTTCTTCCCTGAGAACTTGGGTGCATTTATCTCTTGCTTGTAGGTATTGCTCCATGGCCAGGAGACTAGATTTCTTCACATTTTTAGTTCTCACCCAGAACTCTTGTTCTTGTCAAATCCTTCCAGTGTCAGTTAGGCCCTTACCTGCTTGCTTTCAGCATACTGGATCCCTGGCCCACACACTCAAGTTTCCACTTTCAGTTTTGGTCTCATGTAATTACTCTGAGCTCTCTTCCTGGCCTCCCTGACACTAGCTTGCTTACCACCACCTAATCCCATAGACCAACAGTGACTGACCGCTTAGGTAAGCATAGTAGAAAATAACATTTTTTTCTGTCATTCCTTTTTAGGAAGTATCAATGTATTATATTTTGATTAAAACATAAACATGATATTTTATGTCTAATAAACTTGAACAGGAACAGTGTAATTAAAACTGTGTTTTCCACTGAGTTGCCATTGAACTGTTTTATAGAGAGCATTTTCTTTCCTCAGTCTCATTAAGATTCCATGGGGTTCTCCATCAACCCAGAAGATGAGATTCTGGTTGTTGTATCCACACAGTGTGATGTTACCAAGTCCCAGAGCATTAATCATCATGGCATATGCATTGTTTTGCTGCTTTGCTCTGCTGAGCCAAAGAGATGATGTGTATGAATTCACACTCCTCCACTCTCACCTTTTGTCTCCCATCTCCTCTTTTTCTCTGAAGGCAGTTTTGGCTGCCACCAAATTCTGTACCCCAAATGCCAAATTTTCAAATGCAAGTGGTGTTATGCCTATTTACAAGAACATCTCGTCACTTGGGCCAGTTCGTTTTTCAGTGGGTACATACTGACTGCTAGTGCAACTATGATTTTGGCTGCTGCTTGGTGAATATAAAAGTCACAACTAGAATTATAAATGGCTAATGTAAAATTGGAAGTTTGCTAGGTAGGCTCATTAGAAATACAGAATGTCTCATTAGAAATACAGAACTTTATCAGCCTGGGATTTTACTCTATGTCACGTAAGCCCTTGTGTTCCCTCTTGGGATCCCTGTTGCTATTAACCTCTAATGTAAACCTTGCCACCATTGATTCTAGCTCTAGCATTCAGTCATTCATTTTATCAAATACAGAAAGAGCACCAACCATTGCTAGGCACTCTGTAGCTGCTAGAGACCGAAGTGAAAAAAAGGTACGGTAAGTACCTTTGCTCAGAGGGAGCTTACATTTACCGGAAACGCAGAACAGAGAGAGGCAATTACAATATGGTGTGATAAGACAAAACAGAACAAAAGCCCATGCTGTGGCAGAAAGTCCTACACAAGAGGGATGCTCAGATTGGCCTTTGAAGAAGATGGTCAGGGAAGGTTTCTTGGAGAAGCAACTACAACCTGCAGGAGAGAGGCCCAAAAGTGTGTGGGTCTGATACCTCAGGTTCCTCATGTAGGCAGGGGGCACATGCATGATGCATGTGATACAAGCACATGTTGGGATTCCATAAGCACTAGGATGGCACGACAGTAAATCATCCAAAGAGAGCTTGACCAGGCCCTGGCAAGCAACGGGAAAATGAAAATCATTAACCTACATTTTTCATGGTGTTTTAGTTCATTAAAATTTTGGGGTATTTTCTCAGTGTTACTTAATACAGGTTAAAAAGGAAAATAGATACCGGTAGTCTGATTTTTTTTTTTTTTCATGGACAAACATCATAATTGTGCCTTCTTGGATCCAAGGATTCTTCTGGTATTTGATTGCAGAAATAACTTTCCTGGAGGTTGGTTTGAGGCCCATAGAGTGAGTGACCTATGACTAAGAATGAACTCACCCTGTGAACAGACTCACTAGAGATTTGCATGAACAAGGCAGAAGCAATGCTGTCATTTGTCCGGGGATGCCTTCTGTAGGTTCTGCTTTGTTCTGCTCAGAGCTGACATCACTGACTCAGATTTCTTTCTTTTTTTTTTTAAGATTTATTTTATTGTTTTTAACAGAGACAGAGAGGGACAGAGAGAGACAGAAGGGGGAGAGCCCAGAGCAGTCTCCATAGTTGTACATCATCAGTTTTCAACATGGTTTCATTCTACACAGGTGGGCAGGGGCTATGCAGGGCGGGAACTGGGCTGGGGGCCTCCTGCATGGGAGGCACACCCCCTCAAGCCGGTGGCCGAACCAGGGGATGAGAACCAAACTGGTGGCCTCCCACATGGTAAACACACCTCAGTTCAGCATTTGGGTCCACATGGGCCAGAGTACAGATTCGAACCTTGGCCCCCGAGGCTGCAAAGCAAGTGTTTAACCCTCTGAGCCATCCGGGCTTCCCCTGACTCAGATTTGTTAAACCTTAGTGTCCTAACATCTGCCACAGTTGATTGGTCTTTAACTTGATCATCCTATAATGTTCTGCGTCACATTTTACTTCTTTCTTCTCATCATTCTTCTAATAACATTTCAAATAGCTTCATTAATGCTATTACTACTCATACTCCTAATCCTACTTTTATTCCTTTTATTCCTTACACTATTCCTACTACTCTCGCTAATTTTACTATAGATGCTGCTATTACTACTATCATTACTTATACAATTCTTTGTTGTTATTGTTCTACTACTACTGCTATTACTACTACTATGACTATTCCAACAACTACTACTTTTACTAACAGTAATTCTTCTTCTCCTTCTTCTCTTACCATTACTACTAATGACATTTTTTTTTAAGATTTATTTTTATTGTTTTTTACATTATTTATTTTTTTATTGTTTTTGACAGAGAGAGAGAGAGAGACAGAGACAGAGACAGAGACAGACAGAAGAGGGAGGGCCCAGAGCAGTCTCCATAGTAGTACATCATTGGTTTCTCCACATAGTTTCATTTCACAGGTGGGTGTGGGGCTGCACAGGGCAGGAACTGGGCCGGGGTCTCACCCCACCGAGAACCGAGCTTGGGGAGCTCCCCAGTTCAGCATGTGGGTCCACACGGGCCGGGGCTGGGATTCGATCCTTAGTCCCCGGCGCTGCAAAGTGAGCGCTTAACCCACTGAGCTATCCCAGCTTCCCACAACCCCTGCCCTTTTGTTTTTTTTTGAGTGACTATATTCTAGGCCCTATTCCAGGCATTTTTTTCATACCTTAAGAACAACCCTGCAAACAAGTATATTATCTACATTTTTCCACTTGAAGTTATTGAGGCTCTGAGGTTTTAAGAAACTCTGGTTCACTGGCTATTATTCTCAACTTAGAGGACACATTAAAAATTGATACAATATTTAACACCAAGTTGCTATTGAGCTCTCTTCATAGTTCCCTTGACTTTAAAAGCCTGTATGTCCTGGAGTGCTTTCTGGTATGGGACACGTTGCCAGCAACATGACTAGAATATCCTGGTGGGCCTGATGGTTTTGACAGTTATCCAAGGTTTTAAGATGTCTTCGTCTTGGGCTGCAATAAAAAATGCCATAGACTAGGTGGCTTAAACAACAAATTTTATTTCTCATAGTTCTGGAGGCTGGAAAGATCAAGATCATGATACCAGCCTGGTTGGATTCTGTGGAGAGCTTGCTTCCTTCTTGCTGTATTCTCATGTGGTAGAAAGCGCAGAGAGAGGGGTAAGCTCCCTGCTATTATAAGGGCATTAATCCCATCCTTAGGGCTCTACCCTATACTTAATTATTTCCCAAAGGCCTCATTTCCAAATACCGTCATATTGGGTATTAAGGTATCAGTATATGAATTTTTGAGGTACACAAACCTGCAGTCCATAACACAAGACAAACAAAAGGTCTCCTTGAGGGTAAATGATTCCCATTGAAGGAGACACACAGTCTGTTGGCATCCAGAGTCAGCAGTGAGGAGGCCTGAATACTCCATCCTAATATGAGGCATTATCTTTCTGTTTTATTTTGTTTTTCTTTGTACCATTTGCTGAGTGTTGGTTGTTATGGGCTTAGAGCTGTTAACTCTTAGCAAAAAAAATTTTTTTTAAATGACATGAAGTAGTGTAGTTGCTTGGAGACAGAGAGGTGCTTGGGTTATTAGATCAACATCATACCTTCAGCAATTCCTATGCAAGCCTGAAAATATACTCATGCTTTAACGTGCTCTAAAAGTTTTATTATCAGGGATGCTCAGCAGGTTGAGTGCTCACCTTGCAGCCCTGGGGTCTGAGGATCGAGTCCTGGCCTGGCCTGGGCCCAAGCAGACCCATATGCATAACAAGGGTGTGCTTCCCATGGGGGAAGCCCCCAGTCTGGCTCCTGCCCTGTGTGGCCCTGCGCCCACCTGTGTGGAATGAAACTATGTCAAAAACTGATGACATACAACTATGGAAACTGCTCTGGGCCCTCCCCATTCTTTCTCTTTCTAAAGAATAAAATAAATCTAAAAATAAATGAATAAATAAAAGTTTTATTATCAAAAAACATCATTTATAAAAAATTAATTATTGTACATAAAATAAGAAAAACATAAAATAGGAAAGAATACATAAGGAATAGAGCTAATTTTTACTCTCTATGCTAGGTGTCAGTTAGTGAGTGTGTGTGTACACGGGTATACACTTTTGCAGATGGATAAGTAAATGCCAACATTCCTTACCTAGAGTGGATGAAGTTAAAGCTGATGTCAAATGGGTTCTGATTAGATCGTTGAAGAGGCATTTTCAGTGGTGGAGAAAGGTTTGGTCCAGGAGGCTAAGAACAGAAGGTATATATAGCCACAGGCCATGAATAAGTGGGGCTTCATTTTTTTGCTATATTGGAGTAAAGCACTGTCAATATCAGTAGACTTCTTTTTTTCCTCTTCAGCTCTATTGATGTATAATTGACAAATAAAATTGTAAGATATTCAAAGTATACAATGTGATGATTTTATATATATGTATACATTGTGAAAGGATTCCCCTCATTGAGTTAATTAACACATCCATCATCTCACTTTTTTTTTTTTTTTCTGGTGAGAACGTTTAAGTTCTACTCTCCTGGCAAATTTCAGTTATCTAATACACTGTTATCAACTATAGGCACATGTTACACATTAGCTCCTCAGACCTTATTCGTCTTGTACCGGTAAGCTTTCTTGCTGAAGCAACTCTTTTGCTCAGGGCTTATGATGAAAGGGTACTTAGAAAATATCAGAGAATCATTGGCTCATTTTAATCTGAATATGGCCTTCTACTTCCTTTTGCACAGTGTTGCTATAGGCAGAGACAATAAAAAAAGAGAGAAAAGTGGCCTGGAAGAGGCCTGGGACTGATGGTTATATCATATAAATCCTGTGTACATTTTTTTTTTTTTAAATGTGGCTTGAACCAGCTTTTAGAAGTCTCAGCTAAGTATCGTCACAAAATCTTGAAAGGTAGTATTTCCCCCTTCAAGAACTTCCTATAGCGCTCATTAGGAATGCTTTATGCTCCTATACAATTCTACCCAATGTTTCAGTGAGAATTTCAAGTATGCAGTTTGTACAGTTCATACTTCCTATTCATTACATTTCACATACACATTTGTTCATATTCACTACATAGTGATGGAATCAGTGAGGTTTTGTTTGTTGTTTAGTCAATCTCTTGGTTTATTCAATCTCATCTAGTTTATATCAAAAGGGATTTAAAGTGGCTAAATTTTAGTAACATTCAGCAAGTTGGCTTGACTACCTTTGTATAATCTCTCTTTTGTAGGGAAGGCATTTATTTATTTGTTTACTTTTTTATTTCTTTACTTAGGTTTGTTTGTTTGTTTAGTCCATTGTGAGTATAGAGAGTTCTCTCACATTTGAGAGGCTGATATCTCTAAATTAAAGAAAGAAAAATGGAGATATCAAATTTTACTGAAATGCCATAAATTTGGATGAGGTGATACAACTGATCATAAGGAGAAAAAAAAAAGAATTCCAGATACCTTTAAGGAGCTGAAATGATACTTCATCTGTTTCTAAGATACTTGGGTACGTTGAACCAAACAGGAAAAAACAGAAGTTGATGAGTCAGAGAGGAACTGCTCATTACTCATTTGGCTTTGCAAACAGTGTAATGATGCCATTACCCTGAAATCTATAAAACTTAAGATAACTCATTTTCAATTATGAAAATGCTGTGCTTATGCTCTTGCATCATGAATCCCATGAGCAATTCAACCTTATCCATTTTCTTTAGACTACTCCAACTCTTCATGCCTCTAGAACTAGATCATGTTTTCACAAACTTTTTAGTTTATGGAACACTTTGAGTAGATAACTCAACCCCACTTGTTCAGGTGACCTACCAATTCTTACATAACTTTAGTGGGAAAACTACATATGAGAACAAATGGAAAATCAGTATTACTTGAACATAATTGAGAAAATGCCCAGTTTATAAAAATTCAAGGAGAAGCTTAATGCTAGATGCAAAAGTATTATAAACACTAATCTGCTTGGCCTCTTATGGATGGCAGTCATGTGTAATTTGCAGACCACTTGTCACACCCAATGAAAACCATGAAGGGGAAGCAAAATGGGGAAGTGGGAGGGAAGGTTTTAACTTAGCGGTCTTGTAACATTTTGGAAAATGTAAGTCAATGTGGTATTTGTAGTTCTCACGTTGTTATCAAAAACATCATATACCCTCTCTTGCAACTGTACCTAAAAATGCTGGTTCCTTTTTATCCTTTAGAGAGCAGAGAGAATGTTTCTCTTCATAAAGTAGCAGTCTGATTCTGCCACTTGGGACCCCAGGGTGTCTTCATACCATATCAGTGCTCAGCAACTTAGGACTTCTTAGATATTTTTATTGATACTTATCAAATGCTTAGTATTTTGTCAGGTATTTCAACAGCACTTTAGTTTTCACAACAAGCCTATGAGGTTGGTCCAAGTTTTATGTAGTCATGAACACTGAGGCACAGAGGGAGACAATGCAGCTATTTCTAATAGCTTCGTTGCGGACTGTTCTCCTGGAGCACCTGAAGCACAATCTTCATGTGGTATCTGCAGCACTTGTTTAGCTCTTTCACTCTTTTTTTTTTTTTTTTTTTTTTTTATCTTTTCACATTTATAGAGAGAGAAATTATCTTTTTGTCTTCAGTGCATATTTATTTCTATTTTACTTTTGACAGATAGAGAGAGAGACAGAGACAGAGACAGTTAGAGAACCAAACTGTGGGAACTCCCCAGTTCAGCATGTGGGTCCTGCCTGGGCCGGAGCCGGGATTCGA